>CANYCX010038067.1:0-11168 GCA_948193385.1 Breynia disticha f. nivosa
CAACCTAAGCTCTTCATCTTCCTTTTGTGCATATTTCTTTGAATTTAACTCCTTTCTAAACCTGAAATGAATCTTTATCAATTTCATCATTTTACACATTATCAAAACACAATGAGGATCTTAATGTCAATCACCATTGATCCAACAATTGGCACGTCTCGTGCCTATTTGGATTCCATGGCACGCTCCACCTACCTAAGCACGGTTCAAGTAAATGAGTGGCACATCTCGTGCCAATTAGTTCATATATGGCACGGTTACATGCATACAACCATCTCATGCTTCATTTCTTTACTTTAAACTTAGTTTGGACACATCTCGTGCCATCATTTCAACTTCTCAATTAATTCTATTTTTTTTTAATTTTATTTAATTCAGTCATTATTTTAGGATGTTAAACCATTGACTAAAACCAATTTTAAGTTCATTTTTTAGAAGTAATAAGGCCTTGTTTGGTATAATTTAATTAATTTTCGGGAACTTAATTATCGAGAAAGTTTATTACTTGGGAATTAAATTACTATAAAAGTGTTAAACTTGCATGTTTGGTATAAGAACACACTTCATGGGAAGTGTAATAAAAATATAATTTTTTATTATCCAAAAACAATTATACCCTCAAAATTAAAAGAAGAAGTGTAGAGTAGCGATTTGATAGTCTTCTTCAACTAGAAAATTAATGACAAACAAACATAGCTAAGGTAGTAACTTCCATGGGAGCTAAGTTCCTCTTCTCAACTACTCTCGTATCGTACCAAACAAACCATATATATATAAAGTACAGATAGTCTCAAGATAGACTCTGATGAAAAGTTTATGAATAAAAAATAAAATTAATAAAATAAAAAATTAATAAATATTGATTTGACATTGTCATATACCTTTTGGTGAGGTTTATGACTACAAATGCTTTTACCCTTTCGTTTCCTCTAATACCTTTATTTTATTACACCCTAAATTGGAAAGTAAGAAAAGAAAAATTATTTTTTACAACTTTTTCATTTCTAACCTCATAAGAAATTTTAAATACCAAATTACTATTTTACAACAATATTTATTCTACATAACATAAAATTCAAACTCATAAAATAGATCATATTTATTTTAAACTCTTACAAAATTAATCAATAGAAATACCAACTGAAGTTACACTTTCTTCAGCTATATTAACAACAGATCATATTTATTTTAAACATGTATAATTAATAGCAGGTTAATATTGTTATGAATTGTTAATACAAATATCCATTAAAATATATACATATTGATTTTACTAATAGTTTTTTCTTTCAAACATATGTCAAATCTATCCAATAAATATACATGTATTGTTGCAGAGACTATGATGAGAAGAAAGGCAGGAAAATATCAAGACAAGATGAAGCAGATGGAAGTTCCAAGCGTTGATGGCAGGCTCACTGCACCTTCCTTCCCAACCTGGCGTGACCTTGCCCAATGGATTATTCAAACCTACAAACAGCCTCTGCACTACCTCACCCACAAGCTTCTCAATCAATGGGATGAATCCAATGTGGAGACCAAGGATTGCACAAATGATCCTGCCAAAGCACAGCACACTCTTTGGGTTGTTGAGGAGTACCACAGGAAGTCCTATTCCCATCGTCATCTTGCTAAGCTCTGGCTCTCCGATCCAACTCACTCTCACTTTCTCGATTCCATCTAATAATTAGACGGCCGCCATCTTCATCTATCGATCCATCCCGACTTTCATTTCAATAAATTTTGGTTGATGAACATTGAGAAAAGATGGTTTCTCAACATTGAAAGACCACAGAATTTAGAATGTCAATGTTATGTATGGTTAGTGGCGACCAGATTTGAATTATATGGTTGATCACTCTTTATTACATCCTCCACTTTAACGTGGATGGAACAGCCAAAGCGAGTATTTCGTTAGGCAAAAAGTTGAGTGACTTTACTGTAACAAAATTGGCCTCAGTGGCTTAATTATTACATTAAAAAAGTGTAGTGACCATAGTGCAAATAACGCGACGACTTGGTCTGTCTCGACAAAAAACAAGTGGAAGAGGAATAACAGGAGGTTGTATTTGTATTCTAAGCAGAGAGGCATTGCATTTGAAACTCCATTCCATGGCGTTCAGATATGTAATATTAATCCTCTCATGCATCTATGCCACCAATTTTACTGCTCTGTCTGAGCAATTTGTATATTCACAGCCCAAAACATGGTCGGAAAACAACAATGTAATCAAAGTTAATGGAGACCCCGAGTCTGTCATATGGGCTGTACAGCTCTCTGATCTACATTTCAGTGTTCATCATCCTGAGAGAGCCATTGACTTCACTAACATTGTGGGCCCTGCTCTTCAATTCATTAATCCTTCTCTTGTCCTAATCACTGGCGACCTTACTGGTACATGCTTCATTTCTTATTTCTTCATTGTTTTCTTTTTAAAGTTGCAATCTTTTTGATGACCCAGTTATATTTTGGCTTCTCGTGTTTGTTTATTGGTGTTTTTTGTCGTTTTTGAGCAATTTAATTTAGTGTTACAACTATGCTGGGATAAAAGATTTAAACTTTCTTAGAAGTTGGAATTTCACATTTTTATGTGTTCATGCAATTGTGTTGTGAGTATGAATAGCTGAATTTAATGTTATGGGAGTTTGTTGTTTCTCTAGATGGGAAAAGCAAGGACTTGTTAACAATGAAACAAAATGAAGAGGAATGGTTAGAATACAAGAATGTCATGGAGGATGTTGTGAGGAAAAGTGGCCTTGATAAGTCTGTATTCTATGATCTCAGAGGAAATCACGACAATTTTGGTGTGCCAGTTGTTGGTGGCTCATTTGATTTCTTCTCCAAATATAGCATAAATGGGCAATTGGGGAGAAGAGATGCCGTTAACAGTGCTGTTGTTGAGGTCAGTAACTTGGCTCACCCCTTCGTTGTGTTATTGTTGACAAGCTTCTTTCATGAAATATGTTCTATAGCCATGAATTTCGTTCTTACTGGAACATTCAGGTCCGTTTTACCTGGAATATGAACTAGCTTGAGCACAATAATGTTATTTGAATTCTACACTTGGTATATTTGCTTCCCCCTCGTTAGTTTCCATAATTTTGAAAGGACCATGCTTACTTAGATCTTAGAATACACCATCATAGCCAAAGAGGAAACTAAACATTTCCGTGCCTTCAAACCATGCATATCATTTTAGAAATATTATTACCTTTTTGTTTATCTCTTGTTGTTTTGCCATGTTTTCAAGAGAAATGAGGCATATAAGAACATTCTTGCAATTGTTTAAAGGAATGATTCTGACCGAACTATGCTGATTGATCAAAACTTTAAAAGCATGCTTCTTGCCAAATCTTCTTCTAAATATTTATCACTACATTGACTTTGACGAGACCAAATATTTTCTCATGATTTTGTGTCCTACCAACGAATTTGTTGCTGAGCAGGGTATTCTTTAGTGAAATTCATTTTCCTTTATCTGATCTTATACACTCTCGTTCGCTTTTGCAGACCAGTGACCGTTTGCACTTATTTGTGGGGTTGGACAGTGCAATGACAATCGGATTACGAGGCCCAACCAATCTTTTTGGTCATCCTACTGATCAGCTATTGGCTGACGTTGATTCAAAATTGTCTGAGTTGGATTTTCAAACTGAAAAGCCTGTAACTAAGATATCTTTTGGGCATTTTCCAGTTTCATTCTCAGCATCCTCGCGCTCTGAGAACAATCTCAGAGATGTTTTTCTCAAGCATTCAGTATCTGCTTATCTTTGCGGCCATCTCCATACAAGATTTGGTAAAAATTTGAAACGCCACCACCAACAAAGCAAAACTTCACCGGCTTTGGAGAATCTTTTTCAGTTAAATATACACAAAAGGCCTTCTGGAGACGCTAAAAACTGTTCAATTGGAGCATCACCAGATAAGGATTTTTGGGAATGGGAGATGGGTGATTGGAGGAAAAGTAGAGCCATGCGAATTTTGGCCATTGATAGAGGGCATGTTTCATTTCTGGACATTGACTTCAAGTCTGGAGCCAAAACAACAATTTTATTGCCTACATTTCCGCTGGACTCCCGCTTCATGTCAACATCTTCATTACATCAAAAGTATGAATGTCAGCATATGATGCCTCCATCTTTTGAGACGATGAGAGCACTTGTTTTTTCAGTCACTCCAATTGCGTCAGTCGTAGCCAGGATTTACGATGCTAAACCTGGAAGTCTTGACATGGTGTTGGAGACATCTATGGAGAAAATTGTCGGGAATGCATCTAGAGGACATTTTTATGCGGCACCTTGGAATTATAAAGCATTTGAGGATTCATCTCCTCAAAGGTATTGGCTACAAATAGAGGTGGTTGACACAATGGGAAGAATAACATTTAGTGACTTGAGGCCATTCTCCATAAATGGTCTGAATGCTAATGTATCCTGGACATGGAAAGAATTTTTTGTTATGGGTTGCCAGTGGGCTGAGTTGTATTACCCTTTATTTTGGTCTGCTTTTTATTTTATGCTGTTAATTCTTCTTATTCCAAGAGTCCTGTTGTTCCTGAGAAAGCAGTACACTTTCAGGTCTTTTCTTTCTCAAAAAGGCCTCACAATTGGTATAGCATGGATTTTACAGGACCTGTGCAGGATTCCTGTGGTGTGGTTTGGTTTTGTAGGATATTTAGTTTACCTTCTCGTGTGCCCTTGGTTGATTGGGCAAGTTTTTACTGACAGTGGAAGTTTGGGGTATATGACATTCATGGGATGGTTCGTGAAAACAGTTAACAAGCAGGAGGAACGTGAGTGTCTTGGTTATCCAGATGTGATGGTAATAGTACTTCCTCATCTCGTCTTTGTGGTTTTGCCTGCTATTTTTGTTACTGCGGGTTTGGCTGCTGTAAGAAGTATGTGCAAGGAATATTTGCTATCGCTGTCCGGGAAGAAAGAAGATGATGATTCCAAGAGATTTCTTGTGCACGATAGGAGAGGTATAAGATCCAAATTTCATTTTGGCAACAGGTGGATTCGGAAGGTTCTCTTGGTAGTTTGCTTGGCAATTTGTTGGAAGCATTTGAAGGTAAGTTTCATTCTTCTATTTGGCTTAGTGAGTGACTAATTTGGTTTTTTCTAGTAAATGCATTGCTTACAATGGAGACATGAGGTTGCTCATATAGACTTGAACTTCCAACATAGACTTAATCGGAGAATTTCATTTAGTGAAATGCGAGCCAGTGACTTGCACCATGAATGTGCATGTTGGATAGCTACAGTATCATATAAGTTGACTAGTCACAATATTTCTTTGTTTCTGAACTTGAATCTCTATAAACAGAGTTGCAGAGCTCTTGTGAAAGCATATGAGATGAAGCCGTTGCTCCATTTTCCGGTGTACAGCTTTGGAGTTCCGCTTCTATTGGCTTACACTGTCTACACAACCAGGAAAATCCAATGAACATTGTGGAGGGAGGCTTCACCCTTGATTAACCTTTATACGTGATTCTCACTCTTAGCAGCAAAATTGGGCGAACTCAAACTTGGCTTGAAGCTCACGGGAAAGTCTTGGTGATCAAAGACAACTATGAGATTGAGTAGTTACTTTGCTTACATCAATGGAGGGAAGTATCAGATTTCTATGGTGATTGGTTTGGGGGCGGCAGAAGTTATGAGGGCTGCTGAAAGCTGCACTAATTTTAAAAGACAGACCAATTCTGTAGGCATATCATTTTTAAAGATGATTTGTCACTTGTCAGTTGATGTTGCTTAAAAGATGAGGTATATAAGTTCATCTGAAATTTATGATCAACTCCCATGACTAAATAAGGAAGGTCTTGTTAATAATTACACTAACCATTGCAAATTCAACAAAGAAACGAGAAAAGAAATGTGCATTGCTGGCAGGGGAGGGATAGGTCTGGTGGTAAACCTTTGATGTCAGGGTAAATTGTAAAATACTACAACATATCTTATTATCAACGTAGCAAAGGAGCCTTGCCCAGTCCAAACTCGGGCTTCAAGTGCAATACACTTGCTTGTACAAGTAAACTACTAATTTGAAGCTCAAAGATGAACACATTTGCCCTGACATGAAGGAAGGCTGTAAGTTGAAGAAGATGGATGCGACAACTATACACAGTCGTTTTCCAAAACCAGACATAAAGTTTTCCTCTATTCACTTCCGTCCCTCGCTTCTTGTTCACATTTTGGAGACTCGAAGTCTTCTTTTCCCTCTTCCATTGGCGTGCTTATTAGGTAGGGTCTCCTCTGAAAACAGCAGCAAGCAGAGTGGAAAACAGATGACCAAGCACCGCCTCAGGAGTCATCTGCCGGAGAGAATCATTTTTATCGTCTTTGTTGGCACATTGCGCATATAGTAGCCGACTTCACATTTGCATATGTACAATGTTCACATGACCAGTGGCTGCTTGAATCATCGATACTTCTGCTGGGGCCACTGGATTTTGAGGTTGACCCTTTCCCTCTCCCACCTTTGCTCCTACTACTCCCACCCCCAAAGCTCTTTGTGCTTGTTGTCCTGCTGCAAGCACCATGTGAATCCACATCTGATAGACCATTTTCCAATGCCCGCACCAAATTCTCAAAGTAGTTCCGTGTCACACTGACATCATTCACACAAATAACAACGCAAAATTCGTCAATACCAGAATTCCACCAACTATGCAACCCAAAAACAAAAAGAATACAGCAATGCATGTATTTGATTAGTTCCTTCTGAAACATCTCCCCACCCATTCGATGGAAATATTGGGGTGTGCTTGAACGTAGTATTTTATGCATTTGATAGTCTTCAAAATATTCAAAACTGCTAGTGTGTTTCACGAGTTCAAATAAAGCAATGCCTTCAAAAATCACGATAGAAAAGAAAATTGACCATAGGCAGTGAAAAATCTGCGTCAATCAAACTCTCCTATGTTTTAGGGTTTAGCAAAGGATTTTCTCTGGTGGGGCTATTTCTTTTATTATGAAAGAAAAATTCCTTGCACATTGTATCAGTGATTATTCTATTTCTTCTAACCTAAAGAAAACAAAATTTCTCCCCTCAACAAAATGAACTAAAATGCAATCCAGGAAGAAAAAGATGACACAATTCAGATCCATTTTACGTACGTGAATAGCATCCTTTTGTGTCAAATTGATTAGGATTGAGATCACATGTTCATCCAACATTTGAAATCTATAATAAACCACACAAATTACCTTGTCAGGCCAGCGAGCTTGGTACGGAACTCATTAAAATCTTTTGAGGGCCCGTCTGCCATCAAGTATCCTTGTAGCTCTTTCTCAGCACATTGATGAAGCCGTTCCAACCCAGACTCAGCCTCACCTGTACAATAATGTGATCAGGACAACTAAAAAAAAGTGGAATATGTGCTTAAGAATCAAGAATTAAAGAGACATTACCTTGTAAATACTCAAAGAACTGTCTTTTAGCATGCTCGTGCTCAGGTAAATAGTACCCATAAGCATAAGTCCATTTCAAAACTCGCCTGCACTCAACTATCTGCAGAAAGAGTATTGATTGAGCAACAGATCAAAGCACTTACTTGAAGCAAAATAATTGGTCACCTGCAGCCATGCTTCCGTTATGAACTTCAGTTGTGACTCCGGTTGACACTGTATGTCGCTCAGTTTCTCAAGCTACAGAAACATAATTCACCATAAGCAAGGAAGCCTAAATTGAAGCCAAAACATTGGGGGAGATAATACAAAAATCTGCTTGAACAACAGAATGAAAAATATTCACCATCAACAATAAAATAAATTGCAACAGCCAGACATCCACTTACATGCACCGTTTGCATTTGATGAAGGTCTGCCAGTGCTTTTTGCCTAGACTGCAGTCAGGAAAAAGAAACTCAGAAATATTGCTTTACTATTCTAAGGAATCAGCTAATGATGACTAAGGGCCTTATGTGTCGTGATCATAAGGGTCTGAGCAACACAAATCCAAAAACATCAGTGTTAAATAAACAAATCAATGTCCTGAATAATCTATTATTCAACAGCACAGAAATACAGTTTTCAACTTTATCTTACTGATTGATTTGTTGCCCAACGTTCATAATAATGAGTGTATCTCTCCAAAGAGTTTTTTGCCATTTCTCTTCGTTTCTCAGCCTCATCATACTATACATAAAAGAAACAACTAGGCAACATGAGACAAGTATACAAGAATAAAGAAACAGCATTAGCAGAAAGCATATTGGAAACAAACTATACCACTCCCTCTTGCTTTGCAGTCTCATAACGGTTACAAGCATAAAAACCACCCGTCCTCTCTCCATGATCAGACCATGCACCAAGGCAAAGCCTGCAACCACATAGAATGGAATGAATATTAACTTAAGAAATAGTATAACATTGCAACGCGTTTGCAATACTTTCCTGAAGAATGAATAAAATTGACAGAAACAGAAAGTTCAACATCATAAAGAGTATAAAGATACAAGACGTGTAATAATGGTCATGTTGTGAAAAAAAAAAAAGAGCAACAGAAGAAGGCTGAATTATTAAGAAATAAACTACAGAGTACCACTTGAGCGAGCTCCAATTAACATGACAGTATTTAATAAAAGAAAGCAGAATACTTCATGAATTCAGAGTAAGCTAGCAGAAGAATTATTAGCATGCTCACCAGCAAAACTCAAATTTGCATGGTGGCGTGCATGTAATATGCATACACCCCTGGTTCTTCTCAATTGGTCGCTTACATTTTGGACAAGGCTTTGAATTGGCCAGTATCCTGGAAACGTGAAGTTTCATGTTAGATCATATGTAGAACTGCTATCAAAGTAGTCAAATATTCAATTTGACAACTGTATACCAAGATAAACAAGGCTTCACAGGTCATGCAAGGACAACAGAAAAAAATAAGCATAGCACAAAGAAAATCTAGTACACCCCGTACCAGTTCATATTTTCGGACTCAGCACTGTTCTTTAGTATCCACTTTGAAACAGTGCCACAATCAACTGGTCGGTGTGCTTCCTCAGTACACTGTTGTGCCAACATAGAAGCAAATAACAAAATAAAATCAGGATGGAGCAAATGCACACTTATGCATCAATATATGATTGTTTCACCTGAAAGTAGTGCAAAGAAATACATAAATGGAGGGAAACTTACATTCCAGCAAAAACTGTATGCACAGCGACAAGTAACATCGTAGCTTCCACTGCCAACAATAAAATCCACAGCATAGTCACAACCCGGAGCAGGGCACCATTTGGTCTTCAGAAAATCCCCAAAATATAATGATCAGAAAAAAATTTAGAATTCAAATTTCAGTCAACAATATCCAGTTCTATTCATCTAAGGCTGAGCACTTCAGATTTTAAAACAAATAGTTACCTTTCTATTATCTTCTACATAAGATCTAATAAAATAACGGTAATATTTCCCCTTGTCTTCACCAGAAGCTACCATATTAATCATATCTTGACCAACAGCAGCGCCACAAGATGGATCAGGACATCGCAACATCAAACACCCAGGACCATCATTAATGGAAGTGGTAATATAACCTATATATTAGACAACAAATTAGTGCGAAGAAACCATCAAAAAAATTGACATAGACGCACAGGACAACATAAAATGCTGTATGAGACTGACCTGACCAACATGTACTGCAAAATGGATGACCACAAGCAGCAGCATGTAACCTATCACAAGGATAGGATTCAAAGCAAATCCCGCACGTCATCTGCCAAAACCAAAATAACCATAAAATTGAATTCACATACTTCAAGAAAAACTACGATTAAGCTTATTAAACACTAATGTTGCAAGAACAAACCAGAAACAACACAAATTAAAACCAGCTAGCAAATACCTCTGCACCATTCGGAAATTGAACCGAAGCTTCCTCAAGTAAACCAACAACACGACGAACCTTATTTTCATCAGCAAACCATTCATCGTGCACTTTACTAACACTCCTGAAAGAAAAAAGATCACAAGCACGCGTCTCATAAACATGCCCAAATCACACAACAACCCTATCCCAATAAACAGGCTGAAAAAGAAATTACTTTAAACCTAAAAAAAAGAAAGAATTTAATGATTATACCAGTTATAGTAACGGAGAAGAACAGTGGCCTCAACTTTGGAAATGGAAAGCACGGTCGAAATCCTCATAACATCATCATCTTGACGCCGTTTAATGTCGGCTTCACTCAAAATGGTATAATTTTGCTGAAATGACAGGTGAAGAAAATGAAATGACAAGCTTTTTTTACAAGATCAATCAAATTAAACGAGAATTGAATGAAAATGGAAGTACTTGGTGACGGTGAGAGATGAGGTCATCGGAATCGTCGGAATCATTGTCGATGAACTCGTAATCGGCGATATCGGCGTCGTCGGAGTCGAAACCGTCGTCGCCGCCGCTGTAGAAATCGTCATCGGCAGATTCGGTGGCGTCTTGCATGTCGAATTCGTCTTCGGAGTAATCCATGGTGAAATTGGAGATGAGAGTGAGCGAAACCCTAGCTGAATTTGAGGAATTAAAATGGAGGAGATGGGGATTGGAAGAAGGGTAGGAGTGTAATAAAAATAGTAAAGAAGGGGCAGAAATGGAAAGGAGAGAGAGAAGGAAAGGTATATAGGAATGGACGTGAAGAAAGAATTGAAATAGAGAATAGAGAGAGAGAGAGGTATTGCCTTTTTGGGGTTTTGAGGAAGAGCTTAATTAATTATCTTTTTCTTAATTAATTAAACATAATCATTAAATTTACCTATTCCATCCACTAACTACAAATAAACAACTCATTATTTTATACATTTTATTTATTATTTTAAATTTATCTTTGTTTTTATTAAAAGCAATACCATCTTTCTATTTTAAAACACAATTATTCATTTAAATATTTATAATTTATTTAAAACAATTCATTTAATAATAATAACATTATAAAATTACATAATTGTTAATAATTATAACTAATTTAATTATCAATTTTTTAATTTTATTACTCCCTCCGTTCCTAAATGTTTGTCAATTTGTGTTTTTTACACAAATTAAGAAAGCTAATAAATAGGCTATAAAATGAATAATATGTCCTTCTAAATAAAGTAGGTGCTGAAAAAGTGAAAGAAAAAAAGAGAATTAATTGAAGTAGTTGAGGGGGCATTTTAGGTAAAATAATGATAAA
>CANYCX010038068.1:0-10973 GCA_948193385.1 Breynia disticha f. nivosa
TGACGTATCAGGCAGAGTCCTTATTCAGATTACGGAGCTCATAGTATAGTTGGATTTGATTGAAAGCAAATGTTAGCTCACATACGAGTGAGGCCTCATTTGAGACAGTTGATAGTAGAGCGGCAGAAGGAGGATTAACAATTTATGAGAATTAAGAAGAAGGTAGAGAAAGGGAAAGCGACTACACCCCATTGATTGGATGATGATGATGAATTGTTATATTATGGGATGGTTGTGTGTGCCAGATATAGCAGAGCTTAAGGAGAGTTTGATGATTGAGGCACACTCATCACCATACTCGATACATCCTGGTAGTACCAAGATATATCGAGATATGCGAGACATGTATTGGTGGGTAAATATGAAGCATGAGATTGCTAATTTAATATCTAGGTGTTTACCTTGTCAGGAAATCAAGACCGTTAGAGATTTCGGAGTGGAAGTCGGAGAAGATCACTATGCACTTCATTGTGGGTTTATCGGGGACGTTTAGACGTCATGATGCAGTTTGAGTCATAATGGATAGATTGACGAAGTCGGCATATTTCTTGGCTATCCGATGGGATGATACCTTGGACAAGCTGGCAAGCTTGTATGTTGCAAAGATAGTGAGGTTACATGGTGTGCCATTGTTGATAGTATCAGATCAGGATCTGAGGTTCACAACATAATTTTGGAGGAGTTTACAGGATACGATGGGTACTAGGTTTTTGTTCAGCATCCTTAAATTGACTGTCAGTCTGAGAGGACTATTTAGACTGTGGAGGATATGATGAGAGCTTTTGTGATGGAATTCAGGGGTAACTGGGATGAACATTTACCATTGACAGAGCTTTCTTACAACAAAAGTTACCACTCGAGTATCGGGAAGGCACCTTATGAGGCCTTATACAGGAGGCAGTGACAAAGTCCAACCTATTGGGATGTTGATGGCCTACGACAAATTTAGGGACCAAAGGTAGTTCACCAAACCCTCGAGAAAGTTAGTGTGGTAAAGAGATGTATCCAGGCAGCTTAGGATTATTAGAAGAACTACTTTAATTGGCATCATCCAGAAATAAAGTATGAGGTTGGAGATAGGGTTTTCCTTAGAGTTTCACCGTTAAGAGGCATGATCATTTTTCGTGGAGGGGAAAACTGCGTTCAAACTACGTGGGTCATACGATATTAGAGAGAGGGTTGGACCATTTGTCTACTGACTCCAATTGCCAGAGGACTTGTCTTGACTCCACAACGTATTCCATGTGTCTATACTGAGGAGGTACTGATCAAACCCGAGCCACATTCTTCAAGCACCAGAGTAAGAGATTGTAAAGGATCTGACTTACGAGGAAAAGCCAGTGGAGATATTGGATCGACAGGTTTGCCAGTTGTAGAACCAGGAGATCCTGATGGTGAAGGTGAAATGGAGTTTTCAGTCACCTAAGGAGGCTACCTAGGAGGTAAAGAGCAATATGCGTGCGTGGTACCCGCATTTATTTCTAGAGACTTGAGGAGTTTGCGGTATGACATAAGTTCTTTTAGCTGTTTTAAGAACTAAGGACTTGAATTAAATGATTTGAGTAGAGTTGATTGCGAATTTAGCTCGTTCAAATTTCAGGGATGAAATTTCCTAAGGGGAGAGTTGTAACACCCCAAAAATATTTAGAATTAAATAAAATGGAAAATAGGATTAATCCAAAAGTAAAACGTAAAAAAACTTGGGATGAATTACAGAAACAGTAGATTAATATGGCATGGCACAATCATCCAACGAGGAGAGCTCATCACTGCTGGAAATGGCTGGCAAGAGTTAGAAGTATAAGCTGTGTTGGGATTGTGCCAGAAATTCGGGACACGACCTGAGGCACGACCTGTGCCGATGGGTGTGCTTAAATTTAGATCAAAACATAGAAAAACGCGTGAAACTTCCCTTTACAAACAAATAGAGCAAAAACACCTAAAAACACTTAGAGAAAAGCTTTATAGACTATTGAGAGTGCGTGGGAGGAAGAAAAATTAGAGTGTGCTTCTAAATCGTAAGCCAAAAACACTAATGTAATGTTCTAAAATTTTCTTTGAGTAAAATTCTGAGTTAGGGCTACATAGAATTATGGAAATGGATAGGAAATGAGGAATTTGTGTGTTAAAATTATTTTGGTTAGGTGGAATAGAATGAATATGAATAATGTAGTTAGTTTACTATGGTTAGAATGGGTAAATTACGATAATGTGAGATTTAGGGTTTGTGGGTAAAGAGAAGAATTAGGAGTTTATCTAGTTAATGGTCTTAATTGAATAAATTAATATGGAAAATGATTTATTTACATATTTGTGTGATAAATGTCTATAGGAGGTGAAATTCGAGACCCAAATCGGAGTTGAACCACGAGCCTAATTCTGCAAAGTTTTAGGTAAGTGTTTACACTTCCATTGTAGGTTTTGTATCTGTATGGTTAAGCATACATGATAAATTGTATATGTGTTAAGATGGTAGCATACATAAGTCTTAAATGGACTTGATTATGGTTGTGTTTCTGTGATAATATGGAATGGTTGAAATTATATAAGCTTGTATGATTTACATGGTTACGATGTGAATGATGATATGATTTGAAATGACAAGTATGTTTATGAGGTATGCTTCACTTCATGTGATAATGTAATTACAAGTATGATCATATTGAGGCATGTAAGGTGTATAAGTGTGTGATGAGATTATGTAAGATGATTGTTAACAAGGACATGTTATTGCATGATTATGCATTGAATTGATTTATGGCCATAATGAATTTGCCTATCATTTATGTGTTGCATAAGCATTATTGTGTGACATGTGGCGGTGAGGATTCTGGGCAAGAGCTCTATGCCAGACTAGGTACGAGGATATCCTGGGAGAGATCTCGATGTCGGGCTGGGCCCAAGGATCGTTCCAAGTGAGAGCTTTATGTCAGACTGCATACGAGGTACTATTCTAAGTGGGAGCTCGATGTAGGCTGGGCTAATGAGGATTTCGAAAGACATCTCGATGCCGAGCTGGGCTCAAGGAAAAAGGATGACCCAGGGGCATACATTATTAGCGTTTTCCATAGCATAAGCATGTAGTATTCATTCTTATATGGAATTGCATTTTGTTGATGAATGTGAGAATGGATGCCATGGATTTGAAAATGTGTGAATTCATGCTCTTATGATGAATTGTAATATGTGATTATGCACTATTTGAATCTTGGATGATAAATGAGTAAATGGGGCATGAATGAGTGTATGAAGGTGCTTATAAATGCTTGCATGTAATTGTGAGAATTTAATTGATGGATGATTGAGCTTAAAAATGAGGTTATTGGAGTGTTATTGCTATGTTTTATGATTGGAAATAAAATGGGAAAAGATTGAATGTTGTATGCATGTTTTTTGTATTGGATTGCTTAAAGTTTATTATGAATGGTTAAGATCCGTAGGTCGGTACGGGGGTGTGCCAACTGGCAGGACCATGTGTCTGGACCTTGTGCTTAGTTTCTGTCCAAAGTTCCAGAAGGTCAGCACGAGATCGTGCTAGACCCTTGTGTTTTGTTATGAAGAGCACGATGGTCATTCTCACCAGCACACTCGTGCTCCCTGGGAATTTCCTGGCTTAAATTAAGTTGAATTTAAAGAACAGATCGATTAGGGGGATGATTGCCCTATCACATAATGTACATAAAACACTAAAATGAATGAAGTACTTATGCATTAGCTACACTGGTAAGTGTTGTGCACGCACTTACTGACTAATTAAGACTACTCACATGTTTGTTGGTTGTGGTGATGTGCAGAGAAGTGATAGTTACTGCCAGGCTCTTAATTTTTGGTGATCAACTGGCAGTACGATACGGTATCTAGGGTCATGGCTCCTAGTCTTTTAGACACATACACTTTTCATTTTGTACATCTACATACATGTTAGTATAGATTGATGTTTTGATGCATTGTTTTAAACCATAGCCATAGCTTCCGCATTATGACGATTAATTTGTATATAACTTATGATTGGTTAGGGGTTGAAATAAATGCATAATTATTCGTATTTATATTTCCAAATGGTTTGGTAATTATAAAAAATGGTTGTTGAATTCCCTACTTATTGGTAATTATTTCAAAAAATGACTTTAATTTTAGGTGCACAATTGGATCGAGATGGCAAATACATATGTCAAGATCTTGATGACTATCTTAAAGGGTGTGTGTTAAATTCACAACTCACTCATCTTAGAATACCTTAAAGGAGTGATATGTCTAAAGGAGAAGTTGAACTCTGTTCAACATTTGATAGGGCATACAACTTTTCCAAAGTATTTTAAGATCACACCCTTAATACCATTGTGTTCTTACTAAACAAAACTTCAACAAGCCAAGGAGAAGACACCATACAAGACATTGTTGGGCTGTAAAACAAATTCTTTTTCCATAAGTTTAGCATTGGAAGTTAGACATTAAAGAGATTAAGTGTGGATAGGATAATTTCCAGGGAACCTAAAGTTCTTATTGGCTATACATAAGAGATAAATGTATACTATATTATTATCCTAATGAGAAAAAAAAAGCATAGGTTTATCAAAGAAACTATTTTCTTTGAGAAAGACTAGATTCTCAATAAGATGGGAGTAAAATAAAACTTAAATAAATTTAAGTGCCATAATATCTTAGTCTAGAGGATACATTAAGGGTATAAGAGAAACAATAAGAAATAGTGAGAGTATTCTCGACTACACAAGAGGTTGAAGAAGCTGTGTATACATGATTTTAATGGGAGCATAAACATTTCTGTCCTTCTCTATTAGAACAGCCTAATTATTAGAAAAAATAATCCACAATGAAAAATTTAGTAATCATTGGAAGTATTTCATAAGAAATGACTACGGGAAGGAAAATTAATATGAGTATCAAGATTTATGAAGATAGATCATTGGCTCATAGGAACTAAGTCATGAAAAGTATAATAGAAAGGTTTTTAAATCATTTTTATATGGCTAACTAAAATAAAAGGAACATACCCTTGTTTATAGGAGTTATCCTAAGCAGTAGGAACTCTCCATCTATGGAGAGATATAAAGATCATGAGCAGAGTCTCATATGATTCTCATATAGGATCTATTATAAATTCCATACTAAATACCTGATTGGATGTTCCTCATAAACTTAGAAGGATTAAAGATCTCTTCTTAGAACATAATAAAAAGAGGATCTATATATAGGGGAAATGGATTCTTCTCGTTCATTACTCAAGAACTAATATCAATTCTAAAATAAGGTTAACATTGAGTTGTTAAGATTACTAGCTCTAAAAAATTTTTATATGGCCTATTCTACACAGTCTGAGTATACTAAAACAAGAGTGGCTATTAAATATGGTTCGGTAAAAGAAGTTCATAACTGAGTTAGGAAGTGCCCCAACATCCTACACACAGTATAGTTCTTCTGTGATAGTAATGAGATAATTGCATAAGCTAAAGAGTCATGGTCACATTAAACACATACTCATTTGATATCATATGTTTAAAAGGATAATCAGTATAAGTGATGTCAAATATAAACAAAGAGACAAGTGAAGACAATGTATCCAATATGCTAACTAAGTTGTTAGCAAGTATTAAGCATACAAAATAAGTTAAGACAATTGTTTCCAGGTTTATGCCTAATTGGACCAAGGGCTAGTGGAAGTTTATTAGTGTAAAACCTAAGTCCATTGTAGTTTTTCATGCAAACTTGTTTATAATTTAGAGGGACATATAAAGATAATGTAACAAAATTTATCTGTTCATTTTTTTATGTTTATGGAATTGATAAAATTATCTTTGTTGTTAGCTTTATTCAATTATTGGCATAAGGCACTAGATAGTGATTCATGTGAACATAAGGATAACATCTAAACATCCCTAATTGATTATTGGAAATGGGAATTACAATGAACAAAAACTAGTATGTGCTTTTCTAGATGATTGTGTTTCACCAATCATGGATCATAGAAAACATAGATACATCATTGATAGGATGCATTAGATTGATCATCCAAATGAGAATGTTACATGGTAGACTAGAAGTCATAAACATTTTTATAGTGGTTCTTATATTCATATCCTTAGACATGTAGTCTGTATATGACTTAGGTGGATTTTAATATGGTTTGACATATGCCTAAAATGGCCTATAAATAGTTTATAAATAAAAATATGATTGAGTATATTATATTCCATACTCGAGGTCTGTAAAGAAGTGATGGGATTATCACTCTCAAAAGAGAGATGATATCACTGATCACTTAATGTGTAACACGTAGTAGTGTGCGGTCACACCCAGATTGTATGATGAAGCCATAAATATGAGCTTGTTAGTTTCATAAATAAAATCAAGAAAGTGACAGTACAGATAAAGGAAGAATTTCTTCATGCCTTATATCGTCATGATATCAAAGTGTCAATGATCGTATAAAGGCTGCAAGGTAAAAAATTTAAATGTTATTGAAATGTTTTCACTTAGGTCATTATTGAGCTTTAAGAAAGTTAATAATGTTTAATTGGACTTCTATATCTCAATAACAAGGACAAATGGGTCTACAGAATCGCACACTCGGTGCTTGGAATAAAAAAGGCAAAACGATAATTTTATCATTGTGCATTTTTTAAAAGAAATTTTCTCAAAGTGTTAATATATTTTCTCACTACGTCAAGTAAGTGAAAAATATTATTTATATACATTGTAAGATTTTCATATGATTTAATTGATAATTGAATGCATAAGTAAATTTAATATGAAATTTTATGATAACACATTATGGTTAATGTTGTTAAGAATTGGTCATTCCTAAGGTTAACCTATAAGGTGCAGAATTCAAAATTTTTCTAGGTGAGCCTATTCAAAAGAATATTTAAACCATGATAAAAAAAATTTGGTCTCATAAAATTAACCTTAATTTTCTTTATGAAAGTCGACATCATTTGCTATTGAAGTTAAGGTACTACCCTTTAGTGACTCCCTTTTACTCTCACATACACAATTGCAAGGATCAAAATTTTATCTCTCCGTAAACCAATGATTCACTCAAATTGAATCAGTTCAACATGGTCTTTAATGACCATGTGAATTTGGGCTAAGAAGAGAGAAAACTAAGGATAGCAATTTTGAATAATATGGCACAAAATTTCTCTCACCTAAATTTGGCCACATGAAAACATCTCTCATATTTTTAAATAAGGTGTCGTTGATAGGACTATTTATACACATTCATTCCATTTATTTTATGATTATTTTCGTTATATTTTGATAGACAAAACTAGTGATTATAAAATATTTTGATCAAATATGGTTTTATTTAGGTGCATTCGAGAATGCGAAAATTATGCTAGGATTTGGATGGAAATGAAGGTGTATTGAATGGGAGCATTTTGGAGCACGAATTCAAGAAATTTTAAGCTTGGTTTGGGGCTTAAATCATTGGCCAAAATGGACATCGAGATCATAGCCCTTCAAGCAACAAAATTAAGATGCGCTTAAAAGTGAATTAGTGTTTGTGATGGATGAGTTTGCGAGCCAAGAGATCACATCGAAAGTGAGAGTTACTTGGAGCCACAAATTGGATGGACAAAAGGGAAAATACAACTGATGGAAATGAAGGAAAAAGTGGCCAGAATATGAGTCACGTTCGTGACTCACATGCATCACAAATTGGACTTAAAAAGGAGCAAACATGACACTTGCAACTCAAGCAAAATGGAGCTTGTTTTATGTCACGAACATGACCAACTATGCATCACGTTTTGGAGACTAAAATTGACACTCGTGGCTCTCATATTGGAAGCACAAAATTGGGCAGAAGATGTATTATGAACGTGATGAAAATGCCTCATAAATGGGGCTTGGTTTGGCTTGAAATGTGACTTGAATTTGGTAAGAAAAATTAGAGAAAAATATGTCACGTTCATGACTAACCTTGAATCACATTTGGGAGGCTGAATTTAGCATTCGTGACACAAATTTTTGGGATTAAATGAGAGCAGGTTGGCAGTCACGAACGTGATTAATTAGTATCACGTTTTGGGCATGAAATGTGGCCAAACGTGACTTCAAAATTTGGTGGAAAATTGGCACAAAATGATTCACGAACGTGATTATCTATGAACCACATTTGGAGACTACAATTGAGAATTTGTGACTCTCATTTCATGAAGCAAAATGTGTCCACAAGGTGAGTCACATTCGTGACTCACCCTAACCACAAATGGGGCTTAAAAGAAGGCAAACGTGACTTCCAATTTTGGCTCAAAATGAGGGTAGAATAGGAGTCAAGAATGTGACACCCTTGAGTCACGTTTTGGGGATTATATGTCTTTTTTTGTGAATCATTAAGAATGGTCCAAAATGGCCTTAAAATGGTTGGTTTAAGTATGGACACATTAGACATTTCACATGGTCTAAAAGAGAAGCTTATAAAGAGGGGTTGCGCTAGGGTTTAAGGGGACATTTTGCTGAGATTTAGGAGGAGGATTTTGAAGAACTTCACAAGGGTTTTTTCTTCCTTTCTTCTCTACATTATGTGTCTTTTATTTTCCTCTACTTTTCTTTTAGTTTTAGCCATGCTAGGCTAGATATTTTATTGGGTTTTTCCAAGATGTAAATAGATTCAATGCTTGGTTTACTTAATGAATTTTGAGGTTTATGCTTAAATGATACATATTTGCTAGAATGAATGTCTATTTGATTGTGTTGATGGATGAATGATAGGGTTCACATATTGTTATTGATTGCTTGAAATGTACATGTTGCGTTGCGATAGAAAGAGCAAAGTAATTAGTTAATTCGTGTGAACAATCCATAGTAATGACAGGCAAGGATTGTATTGCATTAGATTTTAATTAATCGACTGCTAGTTTAGGACATTTGATTAAGTTGCGAAAACATAGGGATAAGAAGGCTAAGCAAATAGTGATAGCGCTCAATTGGATAAAAATATATCAATTGACTCTAATGTGTTCGATGAAATGCATATGTGATCAATTGCCTTGCCTAGTTTAATGTATCACGAAATTAGAACATTGGCTAGGTTTAAGGAAGCAATTTTGAGCATCCCGCAAGGGACTCTTAATTGACGATAGCACGAGAACACTATCATTAACCTTAATCCAATTAAGTAACCAAGTGTAGGTCTATTGAAATCTAGGAAAGCCCGATGCCTTTAATTATATTTTAGTTCAATTTTACTTACTTGCATTTAGAATTTAGGAAATCAATCACAAAATCCCTTAATGTTTATTGCTTGCTTTCATTTTGTTTTTAGCACCGAATTAATTT
The DNA here is from genome assembly GCA_948193385.1 of Breynia disticha f. nivosa. NCBI lineage: Eukaryota > Viridiplantae > Streptophyta > Magnoliopsida > Malpighiales > Phyllanthaceae > Breynia > Breynia disticha. The sequence goes on from CANYCX010038068.1 coordinate 9,304, forward strand.
AGATACGACCTTCCTCAAGAGATTCGATCTTAGGAGGCATACTTCTACGATAAAACTACACCGATCTAGTACTTTTGCTAAACACCGGTCAGTCATCCACCAACACTACGAAACCCTAAATATTTCACTTTGTGTGTTATTTATATACTTAGGTAGTTTATTAATCGTTGATTAGGATTCTCAATTTAATTCTAAGATAAACTCTTTTAAATGGTGTTTATTTAAAATACAACTCTTTAAGGATAATCCAAGAATTAATCAAGGATAAATAATAATTATCTCTCCTTATATTAAGACCAAACAATGTGGAGCATGTCTAGGATTAGGACAAAACTTTCTTTTTATTCATTCTTGTCATAATTAAGACATAGATTGTCCATATGGAAAATGTGTCGTTTAAATTTCCATTTTTTATTTTTCCTATGCATTTAATTCTTAAATAAATCATAGTAAAATCTCACAATGTCTATAAATAATATTTTTCACATATATGACTTAGTGAAAAATATATTAACGCTTTGGGAACATTTCATTTCAAAACTGCCACAATGGCAAAATAATTGTTTTACCTTTTTGTTCCAATCAACGAGTGTGCGATTCTGTAAGCTCATTTTTCCTTGGTGTTGACTTACAAAATTCTAGTTTTATTTAATTACAATTCTCATTGTCAATGATTAACTAGAGAAGTTTAAATGTTACTTTATGTTCACATGAATCACTATCAAGTGTCTTACACTGATAATTAAAAAGGACTAACATTATGGATGATTTTATAAGTTCCACATGCATAAGAAAAAGAACATATAAAATGTATTGCCTTAAATGTATTTAGCTATTAGTCATTAAAGTTATCATTTAGTAAACTAGTTAGCTATTATTCAAAATATTTAAATAATTTTTTCATAAAAATTAGTAAATAGAACAGAAACATTTAATTTTTACTTTAGAAAAACACTTAATATGAAAAATTATTTTTTATTATAATAACAATATGAAGAAATATGAACATTTTATCGCGTTGAATTAATAAAAAATTTATTTTTTAAATTATCTATATAATTATTTTGATAATTAATTATAATTACAAAATTTAATTTAATAAAAATTAATTGCTATTTTTAAAATTTTTAATAGTGAGTTTCATTAATCATAAAAATTTGTCTTATTTTTTGAGTGAATATTTTAATATACTTTAAAATGCTTCTATTAGTCGTAAAAAATTTATATACACAAAATTTTTTATATTATATACAGTTTAACAATTAAAATAAGATATTATTCATTAATTATAATTGATATAATAGCTTAAAAGAATTTTAATATTTAATTTATATCAAAAATAAATTTTTAAATAATAAATAAATTATAATGTCCAAAATATTACATATATTACAATAAAATATTATTAATATTTTTAAATTATTATTAATAATAATAATGTATGAAAGAATAATTTACTTCGTCCATAATGTTCAAATTATCAAATATATATAATTAAGTTTTGAAACTTAATTATTAGTTATTTGGAAAAAGAATTAAATTATAAAATTTTTATGTTTAGGGACTAAAATATAATTTGACTTAAAAGGTATCAAATCACAGAGAGATAACTTGAGTTCAATAATTAGAACTCTACCTCCCCATTTTTGCACAAATTTGCAGATTTCACA
>CANYCX010038083.1:0-11680 GCA_948193385.1 Breynia disticha f. nivosa
GATGATTTGATGTCAAGCTTGACCCGATGATTTTATACCCCGGGGTACATATGTGTGGACAATGCATTAGCATTGCAGTTGCATTCATTTGGCATACATTTTATTGATTTTTACAGAAAACAAATGCATATGGATTGATTATGATATGAGAATTATGTGTGACTAAATGATATGAACTCGTGTATGAGTTATGAATGGTTTGTACTTTGAACAAGAAACTAATGTTATTGTATGGAAGGATAACCTTGTATGATTATATGTTGATTGTATGAGTGGTATAATCTATACTAATTGATGACGTGTGATGGTTTGATGATATGATGATATGTGTTATGGTAATTGAATGTGGAAACCTTTAGGGTTTGATTTTGTTGTGGAACATCAAGGATTTGCCTATGTTATGAGATATATGGTTTATGAATGAAGGTGTTATGACTTGAATGAAAATGGGTTGAAAATGACAATAGGAAGGAAATGATAAATGTATGTTGATTTTGTGTTTGATATTGTGGATTTGGATTGTTGATTCATTGATGTTGTCTGTGTATAAAGAGATATAAATGGTTGATTGAAAGGCTAAAAGATTGGGATGTTTAGAGTATAAATGATCCTATGTTTGTGTATGATTGAATTGTGGCATGATGAATTAACATTGATGATAATCATGTATTAAATGAGTAATGATGATATTTGAGTGTTTAAAATGAGGGAATAAGTGCTTGGAAGGATGAATTAATGGGCTAAGTGTTAGTAAATTGGTGAATGTATGATATACAACTCGGAAATGGGAAGAATGCTGGTGAGGAGCCATTAACGTACGTTATTAGTGAATATAACGTGTGTTAATGAGCTTAAACCTACGTTAATCTCAAATTGACATACGTTATTGATACCCTGGGTTTGTGGTTTTGTTTATTGATGAATAACGTACGATAAGGATTGCTAAACATACGTTATTTCTATGCATAAACCTAATTTTTGCCCGAATAAAGTGAAAATGATTATATAAAGTGAGAAAGTGATTTAGGATGAATTCTTTAGTGAATAAACAGATGAAGTGAAAGAATAAAACACATTAAGAACTTGTTGTGGCATGGGTACAGTGAGCCACTAGGGAGGATAGGCCGGGATGGCCGAGGACTCCCCTGCACTCCTGCTATAATAACACTAGGGGATCACTTAGAGAGTATACTTTGTATACTCTCCTGCACTCCTGTAACTCAACAGCTGCCATCCTGTAAGGTGCAACAGAAACTGGTACTGCTCCCAGCACAGTCTATATCCTAAAATCAGCCTCTCGCTATGGTGACAATCCTGGTAACTCGTCAAGAAATATCTCAGGATACTCACGTACAATCTCTACATCTCGCACCTCTAACTTAGGTTGATTTAGATCAATCATTGAAGCAAGATAGGCATCACAACCCCCTCTAATCAATCTCGCAGCACTCACTACTGAAATCAAGCAAGAAGGAATAGTCTTCCTGTCACCTAATAATAATACTCGTCTCTCACCATCAACCTCAATCACAACTTCTTTCAAATAGAAATCGACCATAGCCCGATTCCTGGATAACCAATTCATCCCTAGGTTAATCTCAAACTCTATCATCCTCAAAACAATCAAATCGACAAAATAAGTCAACTCGCCAATATGTAACTCACAATGTTGCAAGATATGTCGGACCAACACAGTACCATCAGCAGGCATCAATACAGAAATAGTATAACCCAAACGCTCTATACTACCTCCAATATGTTCTACCATTAACTCACTCACTAAAGAGCACGTAGAACCTGGATCAATCAATACCAAGATAGTATATAAAAAGAAAGAAATAGTACCAGTGATCACTTCTGGAACCTCTATAGCCTCATCTCTAGTCATAGCATAAACTCGGGCCTATGGTGCTGACCATAATGGCGCTACTGCTCCACTGTATCCACCTTCTTTACCTGGAACAACTACTCCACCTTTGGCAGCTTATCCTCAACTAAAAGAAAAACAATAACCTCGTCCTCCTCTACCTCTGCTAGTACTAGTCGATGTTGTAGTCCTGGCTGTAGGACTAAGATTAGCTCTAGAAGGGGGGGTTGAATAGAGCTAATAAGGTTTTAGAATTTAGCGGGAAAATAAAAATAAAAATGATACATAATATAGAGTGGTTCGGATCAAACACCTACTCCACTACCTAAGTTCCTCACTTAGGATTTTGGCAAACACTTCCTATTACCTCACAGGACTTTTCTTACAGACTTGACTTACGGTTCAAGCTACCTCACAATAATCAACTTGATTTTCGGCTCAAGTTCTACCACACAAGTTTAAGAGAAATACAACAGTAGACTTATAAGTTACAATTGAATGTATGAGCTTTGTTTGCAGAGAAGTGTAGTTTACTTTCAGCTTCTTGCAAACTATATATAGGCTGTAGAAGATCATAAAAGATCATTCTGGAATTCTTCTCTCTGAAGATGCTCGACCATTTCCTCTTTCACATTAGTTGTCCCATTATCATTAATGAAAACCTGGAACTTTTCTTTTTCAATCCTTATTCTTTAATCATCCAGAAAACATGCTGCCATTAATGAATTTGTGGAACCTTGCCAACCTTGGGAATCTGGAAACTTTTCTTCTGGAGCCAACTTTGCATTAACAAAAAGAAGGAATCTATTCCTTTCCAACCTGTGTCCATTTATTCTTCCAGAAAATAAGCAAAGCTTATATGAATGATATCAAACTTTATAAGTGGAGCTGTTCTTTTTACACGAGATTATGGAGACATTTCTTAATGAGCATACCTGTCCACTTTCATTCATAATAATTCCTTATTTTCTATACTTGTTTGTGGAAACAAGTGTGTCAAAATTATACTTATTTGTGGAACAAAACGTGTCTAAATTTTGACTTGTTATCACGAAGAAATATGCTTCGTAAAATATGAACAAACACTGCACATATATATGTTGATCGATAAACTCATTTTGATAGATTAAGTAACTTCAACGATAAACCCATTTTAATCGATCAAGTATGTTCATTGATTAACCTTAGTTGATCGATCAACTACCTATGTTGATCGATAAACATGATTATTTTCACTGTTCACGTAAAAATACTACAAAATCACTATTTATCAAATAGTAAAATACTATTCATGTGCACAGTATTATTCATCACATGCAAGTTTGCTACTATTCATTTCATGCATAGTATATATATAATCAACTATTCACGTGCACAGTATTATTTCATACAAATTTATTTCATGATTGCACAGACATAATTGCACAGAATTATTTATGACATCACAGTACAAATAATTTCATATATTACCATTCAATCAATCAATAATAAAATACTATTCATAAATCAAAAAAAATTAACCACATTTAATTTTTCTTTTTATTAATTCTTAACATATTTATCAATTCAAATATTAGCACATTATCAAATGAATAGTAAAATACTATTCATAAATCAAAGAAAATTATCCACATTTAATTTTTCTTTTCATTAATTCTTAACATATTTATCAATTCAAATATCAGCACATTATCAAATCAATTCAAATATTAACACATTATCAAAACACAATTTAAATACTAAATATATACTATATTTAGTACAACAGACAGGGGTTCGAGCTCGCCTATGCCCAACAACCCACTTGGTGGGCCTGGTGACTACAGGAGAGGGGTTGGGGGTACTGGCCCATGGGCCTCTTAAAGTGGGAGGGCCGCCTGGTGGGCCTAGTGACTACAGGTGTGGGCTAGGTCTCTATATCCAGAATTGATTCTGCCTAAAAAATGCAAAATGGTTAAAGTACGTTAAGGTATGTAAGTTTTGTGTTATTTTGGATTACTAATGTACGTTATGCGCAAATAAGATACGTTAGATGAAATGCAAAATCTAACCCGAGGCTAGTGGAATGAGTGAAGATCAAATATGAATGTTGTTGTCTGAAGAGGACTTGTTGGTCGACCAAACTTATTGCTAGTCGACCAAGATGACTGCTACTCGAGTAAACTAACAGTGAATTTTGTCAAAATAGGTTTTGGAATTATAGTTACTCGATTAAAAAAATTGCTGGTCAAACAAAACATCAGGTTAATCAACTAGAAATATTTTTAGTCAACCAGAGTTAAAGTTGTTAATCGATCTGAGTTGAAGTTGTTAGTCGACCAACACTGAACCTAGTCGACAAGAAACTTCTTTGCAACAAAAAGCATTATTTTCAAGGCTTCTAATTGAGACATACTTAATGTCTATATTTTCAAAAAAGGTATAAAAGACCCAAGAATCAAAAGAGAAAAATAGAGACTACCATTTCGAAGCTTCCAAAGATCAAAATCAAATCCTCTCAAGCTTTCTTATTTTTCATATGACACTTGTGCAAGAGTATATTGTTCATATAGTCTATTCTTCATCTTTGCACAACTTGTATTATATTGTCAACTGTTCTAGTATAGTTCATCATTCTTGTAAGGTAGGATTTGAGTCGTAAATCAAATCAAGGTTGTAAGGTAGCTTGAGCCAAAAATCAAGTGTGTAAGGAGTTCTCACTAAGCTTGAAAGTGAGGTAATAGTGAAGTTTTTGTCGAAATCCTAAGTAAGAGCTTAAGTAGTATATGTAGGTGTTAGAGTCGAACCACTCTACATCTTGTGTCATTGTTTCATTTTCTTAATTCTATGAAAAAAATGTTTTACCAATAGCTCTATTCAACCCCCTTCTAGAGCTATTTGTGGTTCTACATATTGGACCACCTCTTTGATTGCCCTAATGCTCAAGCTGTTGTAAGCTGGATCATGCACCCCTTGCTATACATAATCCCGAAAGTTACTTGGTTTTAACTTATCGTTGCTTTTGGTTGTGAACTGACTGTCATTGGTATCTAATCCTCATGCCTCCTACCTTCTCGTTTACAAGTGCAGGTGATTAGCACAACATTGTTATGCCCTTGGATATTGGACTAAGTCTCTCTCTCTCTCTCATCATCGACAGACTTGGAAGGCCTTCCTTCAATGGTTGATGATGTCGCAACAACTTTTTTCTCTTCTCCACTAGCGGAGATTTTAGTTTTTTACATAGAGCAAGTTATTATCATTGTAAATGGTAGTTTCGTTGAGTGTAACAAAAATATGTTCAACCTTATTTTGCAGGCAAAACAAGTGACTTTTTGAAGGGTAAATGTAAATTAAAAAAATGTAATTAAAGCTCGAAATCTAGAAACTAAGGTTAACTAACTAGCTATTCTCAAGATAAACATGTTAATCTTTTAATAAATTTCCTTAAACTTGCTTTTTATCCTTGAATCTTTGTCTCCTATTAGTATACCTGTTGTTCAGGTGTTGGATTGAACTTCTCCATTTTAAGCTAGTAAACCAGCAACAGGTACTGGGTCATGCTAACTTATTGTCATAAACATTATCTAAAATATTTGGGGTAACCGTTGTGGTCGGACCACTGAATAATAACACAAAGAAGTGAGGACTTTTACTATGAGTCTTTTATAAGTTGGAATTTAATGAGGTAAACAACTGTAATGGTGTAACCATTAAATGTGGTAAAAATAAATATGAACATTTTACTTGTTCTATAAAAACTAATCTTAATTTTATGTAATTTATAATATTTTAGCATAATTTTGATGTTTAGGAGGGGAAGAAAAGTAGGGTAAAATTAGTGTAAGAAAAGGGAAGGTAAGAAAAATAATTGATAATAGAGTAATATTTTCTTGTTTGTAAATTACAGGGGAATGAAAGCTAAAAAAATGTCAGAATTATAAATAAATAATAAGAAAATAGACTATTTTCTTTGTTTAACCTCTTTTTACCTCCTAATTTGGGGCAAAATTTTTTTTACAAAATGAGGTTAAAGGAGGCAAAGTTCCACCCATTTTAACTTCTCATCACTTCCTCAAATTATAAAATGAAACATAAAAAATTTTTGACTTTTCTACTTTTCCTTGACTTCTCTCCTTTTCAACATTCAAATAAGGCCTTAGTAAAATAAAAATGAATTAATTACATAATACACATATTTTTCTTTTTTATTTGAAGAAATATAGAAGTTTTAATTTTTTTGCAAAATAATAGTTTTTAATTTTTAATTGTACTTTGTATGGAATGCATATTTGTATATATGAATTTAATATAAACTTCATACAAACTTTATGTAAATTTTATATATGGATTTAAACATGTTTATGCATAAATTTATATCTATTTTTTCATAGATTTAAACTTAACATAAATTTTTAACTTAATATATACTAAATTGTTATCTTTTTATTTTTTAAAAGATTAATTTATATATATATATATATATATATTTTATTGTTATGAGCAAAATATTAACTTGATGTAAACTATATATCAACTTTATCAATTCAGAACTTAAATATACTAGTAATTTAATAAGAGTAAAAAAACTTTAAATAGTAATTAATTTATAAATAAAAATAAAATATATATACAATCAAACCAAACAAAAATAATTCTAAATGGGCAGAATCTTCATATTAAAAATAAGCAAAGGAGTAAAAGTGTAAAACAGCATGCAGGCCTTGTTGGAGTTGGTTGAGGAAGGAAGGGTTGGTGAATTTTAATACGAGGTTATTGAGAAGGGGTCTCAATGAGACTCTTTTTTTGTTTAATTGAATTGTACAAATTACATAAAATAAAAATTACTTATTACTGAATAAATAGAAAGTTCAGATTTATTTTTACTAAATCTAACAGTTGAAACTTGTTGCCTTATTGAGTCCCTTCTTTAAGGAGACTCATTATAATGGTTACCATACCAACCCCTTGCGTTGAAATCCATACCCACCTAACTCGTGGGTCCCAAAGTATCGATTCTGCTCTCGTTTAACCTACCCCCTTCCTCCCACTTAATTGCTATAATCACATATGCCCATTTCTATTTCTGCATCTCTAAGACAACCACTTTTAAATCACAAATTCCAACATGGCTTCATTTTATTGGTTGCTTTTTTCACATGAATAAACGCTATTCACGTTTTGTATCTCTCCCTACTTGCAGACCCAAATACGCTTTATGTCTCTCCTACTTGCAGAGCCATATACTTCACCAACCAAAACGCACAACAAGACCCTGTTTTAGACCAAACAAGCACACCCTACCAAACATAACTACCCACTTCAAACAATAACTCCCAACCTTAAACACCTACACTTCGTGTTCTGTCTGAGAAAGAGAGAGAGGAGAAATGGCACAAATTAGCAAAATATGCAATGTAGTCCAAAGATCACAACTTTCACCAAATTTCTCTAAACCCAACAACCCAAAGTGTTTAATTTCTTTTATTTCATTGAAATTACCGCATCAGATGTCATCGAGTGCATTGGGTTTGAAACAATCTAACAAAAAGGGTGTTCCTTTAAAGGTTTCAGCTTCAATTACAGCCAATCCTGAGAAGCCTTCAACTGTGCCTGAAATTGTATTGCAACCCATTAATGAAATTTCTGGCACTGTTACTTTACCGGGTTCTAAGTCTCTGTCTAATAGGATTCTTCTATTGGCAGCTCTCTCTGAGGTGTTCTTTCAATTGTTATTGTTATTCTGATTTTTTTATTGTTGTGTCGTAGTTACTTATTGTGTCTAGTTTATCATGTTATTGGAATTAGAAAGAGTTTGTTTTTTATTGAGAATTTTTTTTTTTAGGTTGAGGGATTGATTTGTTGTAGTTTAGGTCTGAATTGCAATCATTAAGAAACAAATAAGTAGGGTTCTTCATTTGTGTAAAAGAAAAAGAATGGTCTTATTCTTGTTAGGAAAGATTGAAAAGCTGAATTGAAGGATTTTGGGCTGCTATTTATGGTTTATTGCGAGAATGAGAGGGAATTTAAGTGATATATGTATATACAAAAAAGATGGATTCCAATTACCAAGTAATTTTACTGTTCTTCTTTTTGTGAATGTAGTGTGTGGTGTAGTTTCATCTTGTGTTTGTCAATTTATTAATAGATGAAAGGAATATGCAATTTAGTATGATTTTTGTGTCGTCATAGATAATTGCTGTTTTAATTGACAAGACTTGTTCTATTGGTTAGGGTACAACGGTTGTAGACAACTTGTTGAGTAGTGATGATATTCATTACATGCTTGGCGCATTGAAAACACTTGGACTGAATGTTGAAGACAATAGCAAACTCAAACAAGCTATTGTTGAAGGTTGTGGCGGTAGATTTCCTGTAGGTAAGGAGTCAAGGGATAACATTGAACTATTCCTTGGAAATGCTGGAACAGCAATGCGTCCATTGACAGCTGCAGTCACAGCGGCTGGTGGAAACTCAAGGTCTGATTCTCTACCTGAGTCCTTAATTTTACTACACCCTGTTTGAAGGATTAATATGGCATCATTACCATTCATTTGAAAACAACACAATCTAATATGAAAACTTAGAGTCTTACCAAGTATCAAAGCAACCTTACAGAGTATGAAGTTTTCATTTGGTTAAGCTTTTTATCAAATATTGGTGATTGCAAAGGATTTTTTTAAGCTTTGTAGACGGTGTTGGAAGTTCAAGTGCACGAGGGTGCTGAACAAATAGGATAAATATGTTCAATTTGGTTTTGAATTTGAAGTTTTTGACAATCAAATGATCCCTATTACTTAGAATACTGGGTTCTGTTGCATGCCAAACTTGCTAACTCTTTCTGAGCGTATTCATTTATTTTATTGTTTCCCAATTGTTTGACTGTTCAATGTGCTTCAGCTACATACTCGATGGAGTGCCAAGAATGAGAGAGAGACCCATTGGGGATTTGGTGATTGGTCTTAAGCAACTTGGTGCTGATGTTTCTTGCTCACCAACAAACTGCCCCCCTGTTATTGTGAAAGCAAATGGAGGTCTTCCAGGTGGAAAGGTATGGTTCCTAGATCTTTTTTTGCTCTTCCGTCCAATGTTTGTGTGATATTCTATTGCTTCTGTTTTATATTGCTTGCCCACAGTGGTATGAACTTTTTTTTGAATGTCTTAGGCTTTGATCTGAACCTTTTTCCATTTTGCGTTTGTGTTGGGGGAATATATAGAAATAAACTATGATAAGAAAGATGGTCATTTGTCGTTGACATCTCTTTAACATCATTTTCAGGTGAAGCTTTCTGGATCAATTAGTAGCCAATACTTGACTGCTCTTCTCATGGCAGCTCCTTTGGCTATTGGAGATGTGGAAATTGAAATTATTGATAAATTGATTTCTGTTCCTTATGTCGAGATGACTTTGAAACTGATGGAACGATTTGGAGTTAGTGTTGAACACAGTGATAGCTGGGATCGTTTCTTTGTTAAAGGTGGTCAAAAATACAAGTAGGTGTCTAACGTTGAATGATATACAAGTTTGAAATATGTTGCCTCTCAGATTGATAAGCTGACTGAAATATTAATTAGGTCTCCTGGACGTGCTTATGTTGAGGGCGATGCTTCAAGTGCTAGTTACTTCCTAGCTGGAGCTGCAATCACTGGTGGAACCATCACTGTTGAAGGTTGTGGCACTAGCAGCTTGCAGGTATTTGCTAGCAAACACTTCCTGTTGAGTAGTATTGCACTTGTGGAGTGTAGAATGGCAGTTTAGTTATGATTTCTTTTTGTGTGCCTCTTTTTCTTTTGGTTTTGTTGTGCACCTTTCTTTCATTTTGGAACTCTCTTGATTTTCCTAAGTATATTTACCAAGTACCCCGGAACTTAAACCATGGCATTCATTTTGTTTTATGAAAATTAAGGGAGATGTAAAGTTTGCCGAGGTTCTTGAGAAAATGGGAGCTAAAGTTACTTGGACAGAGCACACTGTAACTGTCACTGGCCCACCACGAGCTCCTTATGGTCGAAAACACTTGCGTGCAATTGATGTCAACATGAACAAAATGCCTGATGTGGCTATGACTCTGGCTGTTGTTGCACTTTATGCAGATGGTCCTACGGCAATCAGAGACGGTATGGCTTGACTTCTGACCTTAACTGATTGCTCTGCTTTTTAAATGATACAATGAGGCCACTATAAGATATATTATACATGCATTCTAATATTTGCGAGTTTTCTGTTTAATTTTCAGTGGCAAGTTGGAGAGTCAAAGAAACAGAAAGAATGATTGCAATATGCACGGAACTTAGGAAGGTCAGCTTCACATTACTGTCTTTCCTTTCTTGTACTACCGTTTTCTTTTTCTCTTCTTTTTTTCTCTTCTTGTATTACTCTTTTGCAATCAATAACAATTTGACAGTTTGATGTTTTCATTTCAGTTGGGAGCCACGGTTGAAGAAGGACCCGATTACTGCATAATCACACCTCCAGAGAAGCTGAAAGTCGCAGAGATTGATACTTATGATGACCACAGAATGGCTATGGCTTTCTCCCTGGCGGCCTGTGCGGAAGTTCGAGTCACCATCAAGGACCCCGCGTGCACTCGAAAAACTTTTCCCGATTACTTTGAAGTTCTCCAGAGGTACACTAAGCATTGAGTTGTTGCTTCCACATCCTACATACGAGAGTGGGAGGAAACCCACAAACGTGACTGCAACTTTGGTTGTGTGGATGTGGATACAGTTCTATTTACAATTTTTTTGCTGGAATGTTTTGGTGGCTGAAAATCTATGTAAGCTTATTGTACTATTGATTGTAACTATATTTGGAGAAAACAAATAATGTTTGGTCGAAGTTTTTTCATACTGAGAATGAGTACTGAATATATTTTTCTAATGTCCTGCTTCATAGCTTTCATAGGCGATTAAAAGTAGCTCTTATCCTTGTTGCTGCCTCTTCCAACTACACTACAAGTCGTTAGTGGTGTTTTCCACTTTGTTTTACTCTGTTTTGGTGAAGATGTAAGTGGTTTTTGGTCTCGTTTCTGGAGCTTTGCAGGGATAGAATTGTTTGTTGTGGGGGAGATTGTGATTAATGTTGGGCGGGGTTGTAATAGTGGAATTGGGTTTAGTTTTTTGAGGTGGTTTGTTGGCGCTGGCGGGGGAGAGGTAGTGTGATGTATCAATAATTAGGTAAACAATAGGATTTTAAGTTTGAAATTATAGAAATATTAGTGTATTTTGATTCATTTTTGTTTTTACCAGATTTTAATTCAATTGTATGAATGTCTGATTTTATATTTTAAAATGCAAAAATTTAATCTTTTTATTCTCTCGATAAATGAACAATAAAGAACAACAATAAACACTAAATACATAACCTGACATTTTTACAATTGTAAACTCAAAATTAGGTATTCATATAATTGATAAACTTTGAATTGGCATAAACAAAAATAAACAAACATACACTGATATACATACAAGTGAACAGAAAAATAAAAACTTTGGTAATTTTCTCGTAATATTATAGATGACAGTATGCAACCAATTGGGCCAATGACATATGTCCTACATAACAAAGTTTAATTGCAAAAAAACGGAAAACCAAATTTTTGTCAAACCCTACTTTTTTTTTTTTTTTGAAATAACGACTACCCCACTGAAATGCCGAATCAACTAGGTTGAACCTGCATTTGAGTGGCACCTCCATTACTCAACCCAGCTAGGCTGGCCTCAGCAATGGGCGGCGGGTATTGCATATTATTACTTGAATGGACATAGTTTACATCCCTATCCATGTTTAAAGTATCTAGATACAGTAACTCTAGTACTGCAAAAGGTAACCAC
>CANYCX010038232.1:0-20716 GCA_948193385.1 Breynia disticha f. nivosa
CGAGAATATATATTTTTTTTCATCTAGACAGGTCAGAACGCGGCCTCGAGCACAAAGTACGCGGCCTTGGACCGAATCCGTGTTCTTTCCTCCTCACCACGCGTTCTTTTCATTTCCAGGGTTTTTCGATTTTCGTTGATCTTTTCGCGTCAACCTTAGATCAACCTTTCGTATATCTTTATATATTAAAAATAAAACACATATTTATTGTCATTTTACGACGAAAAATGTCCATAATGTTACAGTTATAGCTATAGCGCGTAGTGCACCGGGCGTAGTCTCCCACCCCTTGTACTCTATCAATTTTTGTAAAAAAAATCGTTTATTTGTGTATAGTTATTATCAACCATCAATCAACTCACAATTAACTATCAACTAAATTATAAATTTCATTAATCATTTTAATTATGTTATTAATTATAAGGTTTAAGGATGAGAATTTTACATCTTCATACTAGTCTAGTTTCCATGTTTGGCGACTTACTTCCTAGAAATTTCCACAGCTCGACTAAAGACTGCGCTAGTTGATTGGTATCCTTCCCAGAATAGTCCCAAACTCCAGATAACCCATTTTACTCAACTAAAATTCATCCTAGTTGACCAGAATACCTTTAACTGGTATTTTTCCTTTCCATAACCATTTTCTTCCGTGTCAAGCCAAATTTCTCAAGTGAGACATGCACCATTTTGACCAATTTGCTTTCCTTAGTGTTCATGAATGTGTACGAAAATGACAAGACACCACTCTAATCAAACATGAAAACATATCATAATGAATTCAAGTCACACATGCCAATTCTCATTTTTATATCATTAAAAGTGTCCTCTTTCAATGGTTTAGTAAGAATGCAGCCAATTGATCATTAGTAGGCATAAATTTCAAGCATATATCTCCCTTGTTGTAATGATCACATAAGAAATGATGTGCAATTTCTATATCCTTGGCTCTACTATGTAGAATGGGGTTTTTCCTTAGACTTATGGCACTTGTATTATCACAATATGTAGGTATATTTTTAACAAGAATGCCATAATCCAAAAGTTAATGTTTTAACCAAAATACTTGTACACAAGCACTCCCTGCGGCTATATATTCAGATTCAGATGTAGCGATTGCTACACTAACTTGTTTGTTACTTCCCTATGAAACCAAAGTCCATGATTGATAGTTTTAATAAAATATCTAAAGATCCATTTACAAGCAACCAAGCGGGGAAATTTTAGACATGATTGGAATCCAGCATAGAGACATGTAGCAAACATAATATCAAGTCTAGAGCGGTTAAGTACAAAAGTGAGCCAATCATGCCTCTATATGATTTGGATGATCCAAATCTTTAAAACAGGGTGGTTGTTTGACATAGACTTCTTCTTGGATGTACCCATGTAAGAATGTACTCTTCACATTTATTTGATGAAGTTTGATTCTTTTATGTAAGGTAAATGCACAAAGTAGATGAATGGCTTCCAATCTAGCAACCGAAACAAACGTCTCTTCATAGTCAAGTCCTTCCTCTTTGTAGAAACCTTGTGTTACCAATCTAGACTTGTCCTTCATCAGTTCTTCATGTTCATCACCTTTAATCTGGTTGACCCACTTTACTCTAAAAATGGTCTTATCCTTTAGAGATGGAACTAAATCCCAAACTTGGTTCCTTTTGAATTGATTTAAATCCTCTTACATTGCCATGACCCAATTTTCATCTCCTAAGGCATTCTTTGCCATGAAAGTATGGAATGTTAATGCATCATGTGTCAATGAAATGCATGCCCTTATGAATGTTAATTCATTTCACACACATGCATGCCCCAAGGTCTTTCTTTAATTTTGAGAGATCTCTCCCAAACTTTTTGGCCAATCCTCCTTTTATAATGTGAGCTCTCACTCGTGGCCCAATCCCCCTGATAATATTAAGAGCTTTCGCTCATTTAGGCCAATCCCTCTGATAATAATAAGAGCTTTCACTTAGTTGGGCTAATCCCCCTCTTTCATGAACACACACAAACATACTCATGTTTATCCATGTACATGAATGAATGGAATATCATATTTCTCAATCTCAACATAACCATCTCAACAATGCAATACAACACATTTCATAATAGAGAGCAAACATTTACAAGTTTCCTTTACCAACATCATGCAACACTACTCACAATATCATTCCTTACATATTCTCCTAACATCAACCACATTATCACAAATCAAAATGAATGTCACCAAGACACATTAACACACTCTCACGCATTTCCCACTTTTCTTAAACCACATAATGCTTACAGTTCATTCCTTTGCATATCATGATTATCATACAAGGTTTCACACATTATCACCACAAGTCTCAACATATCCACACACACATTGTTCGGTCATGCTCGCAAACATCACACCAACATAGCACTCTTTTTTCCATAACACTTAACCATATAGCCACACATTCATACAAGCACATTAGTAAGCTATCGCTTATCGTAAATTAATATTAACTCAAAACATGCACAACCAACATAATCCACAACAACAATCAATCAATCACCACACACATATCCTTTAAATCCATTTTTAATTAACAATCTAACACACATTTTAACATGTTTGAATTCAATCAAATATAGTTAACGGTACAAAAGCAAGACATACAATGGTAAGTGTGGATTCAGTGCACTTACCTTGAGATCTACAAAGTCGGCTCTCGGCTCAACTCCACTCTGGGTCCCGAACACTACCTCATACACAAATTGAACCACATTTTTCTTATTAAACACATATATAAACTTAATTTCATATTCTAACTCATATTCCTCAAAAATTCCCAATTACGTAAACCCTAGAGTCACCAATTTCCCATAAAATCTCAAGTTTAAACTAAGCTCTTACATATTTAAGAATACATATAAAAACCCCACCAAAACCTGCACAAAAAAACCCTTCCTTTACTCAAATTTTTGTCTAGGTCAAGAATGCACCTTGCTAAAGTTCACTCAAGAAACCTAGAATTCGTCTTGGTTAGGTCCCTCTGTGCAAGCTATGAATTCCTACGTGTGCGAAGCAAATTTTTGAGGTTTGGAAGGTTGAAATGATGTTTTTAGGATGTGGAAATGAGAAGAGTTGACTGGCAACGTAGTTTTAGTGCCAACAAACATGTGGTTATGGCAAAGAACGCGTGATTGCAGCGAGCGCGCGTACTTTGCTGGTAGCAAGCGTGGATCTCTGATTTGCTGGATGAAAAATCAAGAACAATGCTACACATTCTTACCAACACTTTCCTATCACAATTGATCATTTCAATTCAATCATCAGCCAACTAAATTTTCAACCAGGATCATTATATAAATCTATAACATCCAATTTGTTAACATAAATCCAAGAGTTTGGCACCAAACATATTTAACACAACCACACAACGTTTAACCATATCAAACTCAACAACTGTCAAGCATACCATATTACAAGATTCATCAACAAAATCCTAGCATCAATCACTCAAGTCATTCATTCTCGTTGCCAATCAAGTACATCCCATAGTCATAATAGATGTTACATAATGGATGGATATGTATGATTCTAATGCATCTCTTAACATGATCACCCATGCTTCTAAACTGATTTTAATATAGGCCCTTTCTTGGCCATTATTATTGACGTTTGCAAACGGGCCTTGTCGGCCGGGAGTATTGGTTATAAAGAACTATGGACCATAGATTTTACGCCCTTACTTGACCTGAATTTTTCCCTTACTTTGCTTGGTACGTTCGGACAATTTAAATGCACCGAGTCTTTCCACTATGCCATGGTATAGTACATAATAGATACTACCCATAATTACACTCCCAAGAGCCATAACCACTCTCTCATTTTATATGCTCACTAAGAGTCATTATTTCAATTTCACTAGCTCCCTATGAGCCCCCATATACATGAATGTCATATGCACAAACCATATAACCAAATCATGCAGTTCATGCCATGCTATAACTTCAAATGTGAAATTCAATCACAACACTCTCAACACAACACCCACTTATTAATCATAGTCAACGAGCATAAGCACACTAACATTCATCAAATTCATTCCCTCTTCAACCAACACCATAACCATACTTAACCATATCACAAGCAACCATATAAGCATCAAACATAATCAACACCTTATATATCACAAGCAACCATATAAGCAAAAAACATAATCAACACCTTCTATAACCATCAATTCAACATTTCACAATCAAGGAGCATACAAAACACGAAAAGTTGCATTCGTGCTGCTTACCTAGCAAGAAACGCCTAATAGATCGGTTGGGAACCACCCTCACCGTGATTTGGTTCTCCTATTAAACAAATTATGAATTTATATTAATCTCATGTGCATGAAACTATGCAAAGACGAAAGATTAATAATGTTCTTATGTGTATGTGTTAGATAGTTCAATTCCTCTTTCTTTTCCCTCTCTCTGATTAATGTTCTTTCTTACCACTATATTTAATTCTTCACCAACCCTCATTATTGCTTCCCACAAGTTCACTTAGTTATCGTTTTACAATCTTTACTCTATAACATATGCGAAACATCCTAATTCCTATGTTTCCTTTTCAAAAACACTAACCACCTTCCTTTCTTTACTTCAATCTCCCTCACCAGACAACACCCACTTAAAATTGACACTTAAACCACTATCCATGGATTCTAAAGAAAGTTAACCAAGCAACGAAACACAAAAAAGAACTCCGGTCTAGGAAATTCAAACTCGTCATTTTGTAGGGGTTGCTTTCTAACACCGATTTGGGCACCTAAATCAAGATTTCACACAAAAGATGGTTACTAATAGGCAGTATACATGTTAAGCTTTCCATCGAGCTATCATTTGCTCAAATCGGAGCTCAAACGAAAGAGATATGTGGTCGAAAAACTAGGGTTTTAGGAAAAACGAGATTCATAAGAAAGAGGGAAGGAATACTTACAGAAATTAGATCACTGACTGATTCCAGAACTCCCGAATCATTAGGGTTTCATGAGGAAAGATGATGGTGAAGGTTTTGAGCTATGGAAGGAGAGTATGGAGGGAGAGAATGTGTGTATGTAGTCAAAGAAGAGGAGTATTGTAAGTTTATAAGGTTAATTGTGTTAATTAGTTTGGACGATTATGCCCCTTTGGCTTTGGTCCACTAGTCACTCCGTAACCTCTTTTTCGTTCGATTCAACTAATCCTGATTCTTATTTCCTCTAAATTTATAATTATTTTACCCTAGGTCTCAACTATTTCCATCGACTTAGTATTCAAAACATTTCGCGAAAAATTTATTCCCATTTTTCAGGTATTTTCTTTAAAATTTTAATTAAATGGAAATTTTAGGACGTTACAGAATGGTCTTGATCTTGACTTTAACGGAAGTTGATTCCAGTGGGAGCTAGGAATAAAATTTAAATCTAGTGGGAGTTATGAGTTCTTTACTCGCGTGAAATGTTTAAGCTTTTAAACTTGAGAATTTTTTAGTTATAGAGTTTATTCCTAGTAGCTTGGTAACTTTAGTAGAAGTTTTAAAGCTTAATCCCAGTGGAAGCATTTCAAATGTAAAGATAAATGCTTTTGCAGTATGTCTTTCAAGTTTTGGAAACGTATAATTATTAAAGGCATAAGTCTCAAGACAACATTTATGTATTGAATTGTTCGTGAACCTTTTAGTAACTCCATTAGTTAAGAATGAGTTGTAGAAGCTGTCTCATCCCATTTATATGTTCTTGGATTAAAGCAATGAGAATGTGAGTAACATTTGTTAGATCAAAAGAAAGTTGAGTAATGGTTGATCTAACTAAAGCAATGAGAACAAAATTGATGTTAGTTTGATTGAATTTTAGCTATGTACTAAAATGATCAACCTAAAGGTAAGACCTATTAGGATCAAGATGGTTACAAAATCCCATATGAAAAGTTTAATGAGAGAATTAACATTCACAATTGAATTTGTACAATAAAGTTGAAAGGAATTTGTGAGATTCTTTAACTTTTTGTATGATTTATCTCAAAGAGATTTAGTCAAGAGGACTAAACTAATATTAAGACTCATAAATCTCATATGGAGATTTAAGCTATGAGATATAAGTGTTAGAACATTATGTGTTTTATAGTACAAAGTTATAAAACATTAGAATATTTAAACTTTGTGAGTTAAAGAGGAATTGGTATTTTTCATATTAGTTATGCTTATACCATATGTAGTTTGAGATGAATTTTGTCATTCTAATTTATGTATAAATGCACACATATGTCTAGATTTGACTAATCTAGTTTGTTTTAAATGACATACAATTTGGTCTTGAAAATGATAGTTCAAGAAAGATTTATTTTTGAGAATTAGTTTCCTAATAATATATTTTTATCCATTAATGATGACATAGAGAAAGTAGTTAAGTAACTTACTCTATGGCTGTCCATATGTATATAGTACATCTTGTTGAGTGCAAGAGTATAACTTGTTGAATGACTTAGAATATTGTTAAGTAAAAGCGTGACTTGTAGTACGAGTTATGGAGCGTGTTTTGTACAAGAAATAAGTTCTACTAGGCTAAAAGTGTCGCGCCCGAATTTCAAATGTCATTTTTCGAAAAAATTAAGAATTTGGAAACCATTTTTTTAAAAATAGTTTAACAAATCACTTAATATAAGAAAAGAGGAATACACATGCATTAATTTAAACCTCGGCCAATGTAAGGCTATATACAAAACCAAACCATAATTGTGCAGAAGCTATGGCAATAGTTTAAAAACAATGCATGTAAATCATCTATCTATACTACTGTTTGTATAGAATGTACAAAATACAAAAGTGTAAAGACCAAAATGCTAGGAGCCATGACCTCAAGAGATGTATCACATCACTCACTATCTACCGAAAATAGAATCCCGCTGCAACTACTGATGGTTTGTATAACAACACAATCCACACACAATTATTTATTATGTTTCACATACATTATGAGATAGGGCAATCATCCCTATATAACCTCTATTAAATTTTTTCATTAATTCAGTCTCCTTTAGTTTAGAATTTATCCAGTAAGAACAGTTGTGCCCACGAGCATGACCCTCGTGCTCTTCACAGCGAACAACATGGCCTGGCACGAGCTCATACTGACCAACACGAGAGTCGTCCCACCATTCTGGAATTAAGACTGTAGCCCAGCACAACCCTCATGTCACTTGGCATGAGTTCGTGGTCACAATCATGCATACCAGTGGTTCGACACGAAGTCGTGCGTATTGACACCCTCACCGTGCCGACCTACGGGTTTAAGCAATTCACAAACACATTTAAGCTACTCAATACCAAAGTCATTCAAAAAGCATCCAACATTTTTCCTTTACATTTCTAATCACAAAAACACAGCAAAACACTCCATAACACCATTCCCAGCTTAACCAGTTAACAATCATTCTCATTTACACATCCACACAAATGTCCATAAGCGCATTCTTACAAACTTAACACACAAGGTTCCTAGATTGAGAATTCCTAAGCACATCCATACAAATTTCCATGGCAACAATCTTTTGCATTCATCATACAAGATTCAATAAAAGATAAAAATGAATGCATTATGAAATGCCAATGCAATTCACATACAATCCATGCCTTGGGGTCTTTCACCTCTTTCACGACCATTTGAGCTCTCGCTTGTTTTCCTCGGGCCCAGCTCAGCATCGAGCTCTCGCCCAGAATTCTTTTCCTTAGGCCCAGCCCGACATTAAGCACTTGCCCGAAATTCTTTACCTCGGGCCCAACCCGGCATCGAGCTCTTGCCTGGAATTCTTTACCTCGGGCCCAGCCTGACATCTTTACAGTGTATGTCACACAACATGCTTATGCAACATATGAAATCATATGCCACTCATCACGACCAACAATCATCAATTGCATTATCATGCCATCATGCATTAAGTCTCCACTTTTACGACCATTATTATCAAACATTTCATATAAGTTCATAGCCCATTCATCTTTCATCATTTGATCATAATATAACATTTGCATAGAAATTTATCATGCCCATCATCAATCCATTTAGCACACATCAAGTCAAACATATAGCATCATAGAGCATACTTGTATCATCAAGTTATCTCACAAAAATCACACAATTTTGAATCATTCATACAAGCTCACAACCAATATCATCCAAGTCTTTTAAAGACACATGTGTTGCTACCATTTCCAAAAAATGTAACATTTATCATGTATGTTTAACCATACAAATGTAAGACATACAATGGTAAGTGTTGTCAGCACTTACCCCAAAATCCACGAAGTTGGGCTCGTGGCTCAACTCCGATCCAGGTTTTGCAAATCGCCTTCTACAATGAAATTATCATACAATGATGTAAATAAATCATTCCACATCTTAACTATGTCAATTAAGACTCTAATTGGGCAAAACCCATAATTTCCTCTCTTTAACCTCAACACCAAATTTTCCCATTCTAGTTCAAATTTCTGATTTAACCCTCGTATAGCATTCACACTGTCTACATTAGCTCTAATTCAACTAACCATCATCATTTCAACACTCAATTCATCTATTTTCATCTCAAACTCTCAAATTCTTACCCTCTTCTACCCACATTTTCAACAAACAACTCAAGGTACACAAAAGGGTTAAAGCTTACCTCTTCACATGACTGATTTTTTGGCATAAATTCACCGACTTCTAGCTAAGAAATGTCCCTCAATCGTCTCTAGGGTATTCTAAGTGTGTTTTGGTGTTTCTTGAGTAAATGTTTCCCATAAGAACAAGATTTCGTGTGTTTCCTCGTGTTTTTACTATTCGAACAGCATGCCCCTCGGTACAGCCCGTTCTAAAGGTCGTGCTCTGCATTTTTGGCACGAGTTCAGCATGTCTCGTGCTTCTTTTTGTGTTGATCATTTCCAGGTGTGACATGAGCACGACGTTGTGCCACGACCGTGCCCAGCCCGTGCTCATCTGCTGTTTTCTCATTAAACTCGATTTTCTACCGATTTAATTTCGTCTTATACCTATTTTCCATATTTATTAAATCGAATATTTTTCGAGGTTTTACAAAAAGCGTTAGCTAAATTTAGATAATACTAATCTATGAGAAGGATTAGAGGAAGTAGAATGAGAGATACTTGTAAAGCATTAAAATGTGTGGATTTTAATGCTAGAAGGATTACAATGGAAATAAAATTGCTCTATTCTTACTTAAACCAAAAAGGCGAGAAGTAAGAAACAATTTCCATGTAAGGATAGTTAAAAATATCATAAGAAGAGGACTTTGGAAACACTGGTTTATGTACTAGCTTAGATCCAACTACCTCGAGAGTGTAAGACAATCTAAGAAGATGGTCATAATCGATAGCTTAGGGAAGTTAATCGAAATCAATTATCACTTTTAGGTCGTGGGGACCTAATAGCACAAGGAATCATGAACTTAGAGTTCATTTATAAGAGTACGAGAGATTCTATAAGTAGATCTAATTGTTTGTTAGTTGAAAATCTCATCTCGAAAGAATTTGTTTTTTGAGTGTTAGCGTGGCATATGTCCATGGACATATAACATTATATAAGAATTATTAAGTTTTGTTCAGTATGTTGGCGGAATTTATCTACTCACATGGATAGAATTCTTAATATGAATTGTGTTTTTATATGTAAGAATGTAGATGGATAAAGTAAGAGCATTCATTATTCCGTATTGACCAAAAGTTGTCCGGTATGTGGCTTAAAAGAGGACAAAAGTAATAATGCGTTGTCGCGTTAGGTGACTGATGCTTTTGGATAGTGTTAAATTAAACGTACATCCTAAGTGGATTGAACACTATGGCATATTTATGTAATATGTGTATAAGCTGACCAAGGGATGGAAAGAGAATAAAATTGATCTCAACTTTCCTAATGTGAGACCCACACAGAGTGAATAACTCTAATTCACCCTTAAGACTCTTTTAAATAACAAGAAGCATATGTTTAATTGTTTAATTTGATAAGAACTCTAAACAAGGCTGTGTTAGCTATGAACGGGTAGATAAGGACTTGTCAATTAAACATTAAACATATGGTGGAAAGTTATTAAAAGGAGGAAGTTCTTTTTGTTACATATCACTCATTAATTCATATTACGTGTGAGATCATTACTTTTTCATAGGAGAAAGTAATAGTGTATATGAATGTTTTCTTGAGATCAAAGCCACACGCAAACTAATGATTATGGAATTGAACTAGGAGGAAGTCACGTTAAGTCTGAGGTGAAGCAAGAGTGAGATCCTTGAAAGAACAAACCTCAATTGTTGACGGGTCGTGCGGTCTCGCCGGTGTATAGTTAGTGTAAAAGTGAGAGCGTTACACATAGTGAGATAATGTCTCACCATGTGTGAGTGGGAGATTGTTGAAAATCGCCCATGATGTGTTATGGGAGGGTAAAATAGACATTTCGTATGTCTATATAAAAAGAGAAAAATAAACCACCAACTATTATTCTTCCATAATCCACTAACATCTCTCACTTACTACTTCACTATTCTGCTGAGAATGGAATGGTTATGGTGAGAACCATTTGTTAAATAAAACACTAAATCAATTCGGAAGAGATTACGGACAAAGTCCATACTCAGTGTACGTTCATATACTCGTGGAAAAGGCAACCAGAACGATCCGTGGAACTAACTCTTGGTGTAATGAATTTTCCGTTGTGTCAAGAACAAGTACGTCATGTTCTTCCCTTTTATTTACACCGTTTGCTTTCATTAACTCTAGAAAGTAAGTGTAAATGAGATTGTTATTTATTTGATTAACAACTAAAACGTTGTTAATCATATTGCTATTGTTATTATAACTATTATATTTAAAAAAATTCATTCGTAAGATCTATTAATATTCATTTGTAATTTATTTGTCTAAGTTCATTTTATTTATTGAATCAAATTGAATTATTTTGTTTTAAACTATTTGTAGACTATATAATTTGTAACACAGATTACGTGTGCAATCCAAATAATTGTCTGGTCCCGAAAGCGATACACAAACAATTCCAATTGAACACACACCGTTTATGAATTGGGTACTGATTATGACATTATTGATTGATGAATCCAGGCGGTGAAGTTGGTCCGCCACGAATCTTTCAATGGTCCAACAAACGCATGCGTGCGTTCTGCCTTTTTTTAACGTGTCTTTGTACAAACTTTTTTTTCTTAAAACGGTTTGAATGGGAAGCTTTTCCCCAATAAACCAGGCGCTAGTGCTATAGGCTGGGGATCCATTTCGTAGAGAGTTAGGCTTTCGCATGGGAACCTCCCAACAAATAGGCCAGCCCGCAGCCACTCACAGATAGGGCTTAAAGCACCGTTCGTGACCCATGAGCGGTATGGGATCTCCCTACGGAGGGATGTTTACCAAGGCAACACAGAGAATTTATTCCCACTAGCAAAGCGTCATTGGGCAGTTTCGAACCTTTGCAGTGAGACAAGGATGGTTCCTGAGATCCTCAACTTTGCCAGTTAAACCAAACCAAGAACTAGTAATATGTTAGAGACCATAACTAGTCATTTATCTGTTTGGACATTACTTGTAATCTTTTTTAGTTCTTGAAATATCTGAATTTCATTTCTTTTTGCTCACACGTGGATTTTGCCTGAAAATTGATCTACCCTTATATTTAATGCTTAATTAACAGAAATGTCCTCATATTGTGTGGATGCGTTTTTTTATTTTTATAAAACATTTAATTATCAAAATTCTTATCAAATTTTTTTTAAAAAAAATTCAACAATAATACGGATGAGAGTATGACAATTATTGGACTTTGGAATAAAAAAGATCTTATTGTGAGATATACAAAATTTATTTTTATTTGTGGAAAGATGACTTGAAATTTTTTTTTGGACAATGCTGAGAAAAGTTTTTTGTATTTACTTTATTTATTTGTTATTAGTATTTGAGACCTTTCATGCTATTTTTAAGATAGATACATACAATTGTTTACGATAGAAAATTTATTGAGGTAAATATAATCTAATTTGGTGTTAAGTTTGGCCCTGACTTTTATTTATTGTCATTGCAAAAACTATTAACGAAAATTGACGATGTCTGAGCGTGAATGACGATTTTAGTTGTGGACGTGTCATGATAATTCTTAGAATAACCTCATAAGCAAATTAGATTGTAAAGTCTCTATTTAATATGGTAATCGATTGTATTATGTTTAATAAATAATTAAAGTCTATAGAGAATTTACCAAAAAAAGAGATTGTTCCAAATAATGGGTAAATCGTCCACAAATGAGGTATCTACGATTGCTTGACAACAACAATGTAAGTTAATCGTCACTTTTTTGAATACAACATGCAAAAAATGATTAAAAAATCAAAGTCGAGGTTTGATCCTCCCATTATACTATGACTCTTACGTTAATAAAAGGAGAGATAAATGATCATTTTGACAAAATACCATTTTACAAAACATACCTTGAATGAGGAATGAAATGTCTATTTATAGACAAGTGACGATAACATTAATTTATTTTAGTTCTTAAAATATCTGAATTTCATTTTTTTTGCTCACACATGGATTTTGCCAGAAAATTAATCTACCCTTATATTTAATTCTTACTTACAGAATTACTTGCGTGTTGCGCGAACATGTATTTTTTAAAATTATTATGAAACAGATCAATATTCTATTCAAATTTTAAAATTTCTTTTAAAAAACAATGCGGATTGGAGCAAGGCAATTGTTGGACTCTGAAAAAAGAAAAATAAAGATCTTATTGCGAGTTGAACAAAATTTATTTTTATTTGTGAAAAGATGCTTTGAAATTTTTTTTTTGTAAACAATGCTGAGAAGTTTTTTTTTTTTTTTTGTATTTGCTTTCTACTGACCAAATTCCACCTTCAGGATACCCCCAAGTTGGAACCAACATTAGAACTAGTAACATTCCAGTAATAAACATGGAAGCCAAATAAATTTTGGATAGCAAATGCACATAGTTCTGCAAATTAATTCTCAGACGGGACAAGTTCGATCCGAAACAATAAACCTCAAGAATATCCTCCTGTGAACTTCTCAGTAATGAACTATATTCCTGTTGGAAATCATCCAAATCCATCTAAATATCCAATTAATATAATTTATGTTAATAATGCAGTTTATATATATGCCTTGGGCGAATAATGTGTTGAATAACCAAGGGTATGGTGCTACAACCAAATAACAATTAGCTAATATGACTGAAAGAATGAATGAATCTTAATTACAACGCATCAATCGACCAGCCTATAAGAAGCCCTATCCTATTTATATTGATAGAGATTATTCATTTTCTTCTAGATATAAAGTTCCAAAATTTACTTTATTTTGTGGTGATGGAAAAAATTCCACCATAGAACATGTGGCCGCTTCACATTCCAATGTGGAGAAGTTTTTGGCTGTGATTTTCTAAAATTAATATTATTTCTCAGTTCTTTAATGAGAATTACATTTAATTAATATATAAATCTTCAGCCAAATTCAATTTTTACTTGTAACGATTATACAAAAAGTATCTTTTTAAACAATAAGCATGTTAAATTTTGAGTTTATCTAAAATAACATATTTTTTAATTATTTTTTCTAAAATGACAGTTTTAATAAAATATTTGTTAAAATGACATTACGATTTAATTTACAATTATGACACATTTTTTAATCCTGTAAATATTTTTTAATTATATAATCTGATCGTATTTTGGCACTTAAAATTTGAATTAATTGTTAAACCCCTCGATTTAGGAACTCTTTTAGTTGTTAGTATGGTAACATAATCAGATTTGAATTTAAAAAATAAAATTCAACCAAATATCATTTCTTTTTTATTGAGGTGAGAGAATTAAGAAGCATACTCCTTTTTTCTTGTAAACTCCACATTTTCCTCTTTATCATCTTTAAAGTTTTCTATCAAAGTTGAGGGAAATCCTCTTAAAGCCAATGGCCATCTTGTCACTTGGCAAGTTTATCTAACATCCCCTTCTCCATAATCATACTTTCTGTCTCAGTCATCTAGATGGCATCATCATCATCCCACACCAACTTTGATGGGACTTTAAATGAACTAGACATAACCAATCCATTCCATTTGAAGCAATGCGACTCTACTGTATCCACACCAATCCACACCCACAAAATGAACTAGACATAACCAAATCTCTCTTAATGAGACTCTAGTGACGTTGGAACTTCATGGGAGGAGGAGGAAAGCAATACACAAGTGGACTTTAAATGGATGGTAGTTGGGTCTTTTCTGTGCAATAGATCCATTCCATTTGAAGCAATGCGATAGACCATGGCATCGGTGATTCGCTCGGTTATAAAGATGAGTATCCAGAGGGTGGGCTCCGACCGATTTATATTTTAGTTCTTCCATGAAAGGGACTATCAAATGTTCATTGATGGGGGACCATGGTTGTTTGATCGACAACCCCTACTGTTTCATGAACCCATAGAGATGATCCCAAAACCATTTCCCTTGATTCTTTAATCATTTGGGCTCAAATTCATGAAGTTCCCCTGGGGTTTAGTTCGGAAAAAGTATGCATGATGGTGGGTAATGTAGTGGGTCAATACATCCATTCAGATCAAAGAAACTTCTCCAGCTTATTCCAATAATACCTTCATACAAGGTTCGTCTTCATGCTAAAAAATCGTTGTTAGATGGACTGAACTTGAGGGAAAAAAATGGGGAACCATATTGGGTTTCTTTAAAATATGAGAGAGTTCAATTAAGGAATTATTAGCAAGAATACAGAATCTAGAGCTACTGATACTTCTATGGCAAGTGAGGTCACTATGGAAGTGCCAGCTAATAATGGAAATTATACAGGAGGAAAGAATAATGCTAATATAGAAGTGGAGATTACTGATGCTAAAAGGAGGTGGACTGAGGCATTTGTTCAAGAAGTGTCAGATAGTGATAGACCTAGCCCAAAAAATGTAGAAATAATAATGGACCAGCGACGGACCGGGCCAACCTGATCTGCCGAGAATAATGTCACTTATTAGTTGGAATTGTTATGGTCTGGGCCAGCCGAGAACAATTCTGTTTCTAAAGGATATGGTCCAACAATACAAGCCAGATTTCCTTTTTCTAATCGAGACTAAATCAGGGAGGGGAAATAAATCAAGGGTTATTTACACCACATACTACCTTTGAGTTAAAATTTACATTGGCATCTTATTATTTTCGGTCTACACTTTTTTATTGTAGTCTTGTAAGTTTTCTTACATTTTTACGGCATTGAGCCCATTGGATTTTTAGTTTTGTTGGTTTACATCGGTCCAGCCCATGTTTTATGCATTAACCGGTGTCTAGATCCTTCTTCCTTCATTTTTTGAATTTCCTGACTTTTTGTTTACCGCGCTTGTCATTATTACGGTTCAGCCGTCTTTCCCTCTCTCTACCCATACTTCCCTGCTGTTTTTCTTTCCTAAAAGACGCATGCCTTTTCACTCTTTTTGTTTCTCTTTTCCGTTACTTCTCTCTCTTTGACGCTCTCTCTTCATTCACTCTATCTTCTCTCTTTAAGTCGTCCTTTTCATCCTTTTGCTTTAGCTTAACTCTTTACTAAAACATGGTTAAAACTCGAAAACCTCCTCGTAATTCAACTTCAGATATCATGCGTAAACTTGATGTTTTGTCAAAAACGTCCAAAAAATCTAAGAAATCCACTTCAAGCCGTTTCCCTAAAACAGTTACGTTTATTAATTTTGCTTTGATTTTGTTATATTCTTTATCTTTAGTTTTAATCCTATTGTTTAAATTTCTTTTTTGTAATGGAATATGCATTCTCGAGCTTCTGCATCTCCTGTTTTGTCAAGATCTCGAAGTTCTCTAAAACCTATGAAGGTAGTTCCATTTTTTTCTTTGTTTCTTTTACTATTTTTTGTTTATTTTCAGTTTTATTGTTATTCTTACAAGCTTTTTGGTTTTTTTTTGTCTTTGAAGGAATAATCACGAAAGGATACTATTGGTACAGATGATGTTTCCGGCGATTCTTTGTCCTTTGGTGATGACAGTCATCATCCTGTTACTGATGATGAAGACGTTTAACCGGAGGTTTTGTGTTATTATTAATAAACTAATTTTTTACATACTTTCTCTCTTAAACTACTAATTTCTTCTTTTTTCCCATAGGTTTCTATGAACAAGTCTGTATAAAAGAACAATGCCATTGATTTCAGTTTTTCATTTTTTTGAAATTGTTAAAAGAATGTAAATTTTAGCTTTGGGTTTAGATTTTTACCTGGAGATTGAGATCTTCAATCTTTTGTAAATGTGTGTGATAATCTCGTGAAATGTTGCTGGCGGCTTTGCTATTGTTTTTGTATGGTTTGTTGAATGCCGTAAAAAGTGCAATATAAAAGTTTCATATGTAATTTTTTACCTTTTTTTGGTGAATACTGCAAATAAAAACGTTAAGATAGGTATAAATGTCATTGGCCCATAAATCAATTGAGCTAAAGTTTGGGCTTTGATAAAACTTTTAGTGTGGGTAGTAGAGGTCTCAGTGGAGGGCTAGCACTTTGCCGGAGAGTGCATTGGTCAGTAAAATTATTTAGCTATTTAGATATGCAAATCGATATTGAGGTTAAATTGGAAAACAAATATCCATAGCGTCTCATAAGGTTTTACGGTATGGCAAATCGATCTTGATGACTCATTTCTTGGAACCTCCTAAAGATACTAGCTAGTCAATCGTCATTACCATAGGTTACAATGGGGATTTCAATGACCTCTTGTGTCAAGAGAAGAAGAAGGGAAGAGTACCACATCCCCAATAGTTAAGAAATGGTTTCCAAGAAGCATTAGACTTCAGTAAGTTGATAGATTTAGGAATGGTGGGGTATCCCTTTACTTGAAGGAGAGGGGTGGATGAAACAAACAAAGTGGAGGAACAACTTGATCGATTTATAGGGACTGCATACTGGTTGGACCGTTTTAATGGTGCAGTGGTGACAAACCTCGAAATCTCTAAGTCAGATCATTTTCCAATCCTGCCAGACACAGGGAATCGAGACCTGATCAGAAAAGCACCAAGGTTCGATTTGAGAATATATGGTTGGAGGAGGATGAGTGCATGGATGTGATAAAGAAGTGTTGGGAATCAGGGCAATGAGAGGATGTACAGGTTAAGATCAACAGGTGCAGGAGTCAACTACGAGAGTGGGGGAAGGAGAAAAGCTCTAACTTTAGGGAAAGGATTAGAAGCCTAAAACAAATGATAAGCCGAGGGAGACGCGAGGGAAGAGAAACACAGGAGCTAAACCACATGGAAATGAGGTTAGTTATGCTATTGGAGACTAAGGAAATATATTGGAGACAACGAAGTAAACTTTTTTTGGCTAAAGGAAGGGGACATTAATACGAAAGCTTTTCATGGGGCAGCCAATGCTAAAAAGCAAAACGAACAGAATTACAAGGCTAAAGGATGAAGATGGGGAATGGACAGTAAAAGGAGATGGCTTGGAAAATCTCATATCTAATTACTTTCATTCAGTTTACCAATCCACAGGAATATATGATGCGGAGGTTCTCAATTGTATTCAAAGGAAAGTTTCAGATGCCCAGAATGACCATTTGATGTAGCCATTTTCAAAACAGGAGTTCAAAGAAGCGTTATTCTCAATGCACCCCGACAAATCACTAGGACTCGATGAGATGAATTCGGCCTTTTCCAGTCACAGTGGAATGTCTTAGGTGATGATGTTTTCAAATATTGCAACGGGTTTGTGGAATCAAGAACAATGCTAGAAGGCCTTAATGACACCGCTTTAGTGCTAATACCAAAAAAGAAGCATCCAGAGGCAGTGGTAGATTTTTGTCCTGTCGCTTTATGCAAAGTCTTGTATGAGATCGTGGCTAAAGCACTGGCAAATAGGCTGAAGGTCGTTCTTCCTTCTATCATTTCTAATAATCAAAGTGCTTTTATTCTGAATAGATTAATAACAGATAATATTTTGATTGCTTATAAATTGATCCATTATCTAAAAAGGAAAAGGACAGGAAAAACAAGTTGGGCAGCCTTGAAGATTAACATCAGCAAAGTTTATGATCGAATAGAGTGGACTTTTCTGGAGCATATGAAGATGGGATTTATAGAAAAATAGATCCAAATAATCTGGGCATACGTCACAACAATAAAGTTCAATGTGTTACTAGAGGACAATACACTCGGTCCTATAACACCAATAAGAGGCCTACGGCAAAGTGGACCATTTATCCCCTTATCTTTTTTTATATGTGCGGAAGGCTTATCTGCTCTTATCCAACGTCAAGAGAGAAAGGGCACCATACATGGGTGCTGAATTGCAATTAATGCTCCAGTTATTTCTCACTTATTTTTTACAGATGACAGCTTGCTAATCTTTTGTGCCAACGAGTGGGACAGCGCGGAGATGAAAGGAATCCTACAGACATACGAACGGGCCATGGGGCAGAGCATAAACTTTCAAAAATCATCATTAACATTCAGCAGCAACGTTAGCATGGAAGATCAAGCTGAGCTTTGCAACTTCTTTGGTATTTCACAAGCGTCACCTCACCATAAATACCTGGGATTACCAGCGACTATAGGAAGGAAAAAACAAGAGATATTCCAGTACATAAAGGACCATTTTCAAAGTAGAATCAACACGTGGAATCGGAGGATGCTATTCAGGGCGAGAAGGGAACTACTTCTGAAGACAGTGGCTCAGGCATTGCCAATTTACACTATGAATGTGTTCCTACTGCCGATAGAGCTTTGTAGAGAACTGGAGAGAATGATGAACAGATTTTTCTAAGGAACCACGAAAAATCAAAAAAAATCACTGGAAAAGCTGGGACGCATTAACAACAAGCAAACTGTAGAGTGAATTAGGATTTAAAAAGTTGCGCAATTTCAATTTGGCACTTTTAGCCAAGCAAGGCTGGAAGTTCCTAACCCATCTGCAGTCATTGGTTTCTTGCATTTTTATGGCTAGATATTTTACTAAAAGCTCCTTTCTGGATGCTAAGTCGGGCCATAATCCTAGCTTTGCATGGAGAAGTATTTTGGTGAGTCAACAGCTTTTACGAAAAGGTAGTCGATATAGGGTAGGCTCGGGATTTAATGTGGCGGTATGGAGTGAACCTTGGCTTCCAAACGAAAATAATCCATATGTGATGACTCCAGTTCTGGAAGATTTACTGTCATTAAAGGTTGCTGACTTACAGTTGAATGGAGAATGGGATACTAATCTTCTCAATGTGCTTTTTAGCAAAGGGATGTTGACTTGATAATGCAAATTTCTTGCAACAGGCAACAGAGAGAAGACTTATGGATATGTATTCATGAAATAGATAAACAGTATTCTGTGAAGAGTGCCTTTCGGTTGCTAAACTAGATAGTGGAAATGAAAGTAGTAGCCTGAAACAATGGACAACCTTCTAGAAGATTGAAGCTCCACCTAAAGTTATGAATTTGGCATGGCGAGCATGTACCGAGAGCCTACCAATGCGACAAAACTTGAACCACAAGAAGGTGGAGGTACTGCTAATGTGCCCATGTTGTAAGGACCAAGTGGAATCAACTTTCCATGTATTACTACACTGCCCCTATGCAAAGAAGGTATGGGCACATGGAGAATTCTATTGGCAGGTTAGTGGACGAACCAAAGTCAATGAGTGGGTAGAATATGTGCTTGGCCATCTTAATATGGGGATGATTAGCAAAGCTTTTATAATTTTGTGGTCCATTTGGAAGGCTAGGAATTACTACATCTGGCGTGGAAGAGTAACGAACCCAAGAAGTGTGTGGCAGCGTGCATCCTTTTTTCAGCAGGTGTGGGCACAAGCCACGGAAAGCAGGATGAAAGGCGAGGCAGTGTTCAACAAAGGACGTCCATTACAAAGTGGGAAAAGCCACCAGCAGGTACGCTAAAAATCAACTAGGATGCTGCACTATTTGAACAATTACGCAAACAAGAGCGGGGTGGGTAGCATGCGATTCAAATGGGACTTTTGTATGTGCGGCTGGAGTGCTATGGGACTTGCTGTTTGATCCTATGGTGGCGGAAGCAATGTGTGTCCAAGAAGCATTGTCATGGCTAAAACAAAGCGGGGCTCAATCAACAATAATTGAGACTGACTGTCTTACGGTCACATACTCCATCAGAAATGCTTCACATTTATCTTCTCCTTTTGGTTTAATGTAACATCCTAAAAATACAATAAAAATAAAAATAATATGTAAAAATACGTATAAATACGTAAAAATACGTATAAAATTTTTCGCGTTTATTTAAATAAATATTTGTTAAGAAATAAATGAAGGAGACATTAAGACAATTATATTTAGATTATGAATTCCGAGAATTTTGAAATCGGAAAATTATTTGGAGTCGTGGTAAAATAAATTACGAAGCAAAGTGGACTCAATACGACTTGAAATTTAAAATTTCAAGTCTTGCCTCCCACTCCTCCGACCAAAAACAAGACTCTCCTCATTTTATCGTTTTCTTTTTCTCCAACCTCTCTCCTCATTCATCTTCCTTCTTTCTCTCCTTCATCAAACGACCAACTCATCTTCCTCTCCTCCAATTTACCTTCTAAAAATCTAAATCCATCAAACTTAGCAAAATCTTGGTGTAAGGAGCTTAAGGAACAAGTGGAGAACTAAATTTGGGTAAGTTTTCTTGAAGTTTATGTTAAATCC
>CANYCX010038460.1:0-17683 GCA_948193385.1 Breynia disticha f. nivosa
ACATCATTTTCTAAGAGACCATGTTCAAAAGAAAAATATAATCTTAGAATTTGTTAATACTAGTGACCAATTAGCTGACATATTTATCAAGCCTTAACATTTGATTTGATAAGGTTTAGGTTAGGAATGTGTGATTTAAACGAAGTCTAAATCATTGATTTTGTGTTTTTATGATTTTATATGAATTTTTGGATCATATGTTTAAATTTATCAATTTAATGTTGATTGATGTGATTTGGTGTTAATTTGTTGAATAAAGTGTTATTGATGTGTTTTATTGATGATTGTTGTGTCAATATGCCTGATGTGTTAGAATATGGTCAATAGAAGCTTAAATGATGAACTTTGAATCAAAAGTTTGGAATTGTTGTTAATTGTTTTTCGATTGTTTCTGAACTATAGGTCAAGTTTGATTCTAGTGTAAAGAATTCAATTCTGGGTTAAAACAGTTGGTTTTTTACATATTTATGACTTGATCGTACATTAAAATGGTCTATGAGAACAACAGAATATGATCGGAAGGGATGTGACTTGCGTCGGATGGTATTTTGCTGCAGAATAAAAAAACGTATGCTTAGGATAAGAATAACGTACATTATTCTAGAAAATAAAGGAGGATGAATAACGTATGCTCTGGACAGAATAAGACACATTAAATATTAACGTACGTCAATTTCAAAAATAACGTACGTTATCGATTCTGGAACTCTACAAAACGAGGGCAGAACCCTCTCTTTCCCTCACTTCCTCACGCACAAACTGTCTCGGCCTTCTCTCTAAAAATCCCCATTTTCTCATTTCTCCACCATTTTGCTTCAAACTTGTTGTAAAACGTTCCTACAAGTGTTCCCATAAAAACCCAAGCATCAAACAGAATCAAAAACCACCAGATTTCTCAGATATTGAGAAAATCTGAAAATTCAAAAAATTCCAAAAATCTTCAAATGGAACCCAAACGATCTGCAAAACGGACTAGAGGTGAAGCAGGAACGAGTTTGGCACCTCCCCTGGACTGTGACAACGTCCGGTTTGTAAGTAGAATCGCTCAAAATTATTTTGAGAATATTTTAATTCATGAAAATCTGATTGAGAGCTTGTTTTTTAGCTTTAGTTCGTTGAATGAGGTTGGTTTGGAGCTAGAAAACTTGTTTAGGAGAATTGGATTTGCTAATTTTGTGTCCTGGCCTTCCAATATTTATGAGAATTTGGTTAGGGAATTTTATGCGAATTTATCGCATAGTATTGATGATTTTGGCGAGTTGGTGATTAGTTCTCGCATTAATGGAGTTAATTTTGAGTTTTCTGAGTTCAGTTTCGAGAGTTGGTTTGGACTCAAGCAGATTGGTTATAAGTGTTTAGGCACTTTTGAGTATTCTGAGGACAGTCCAGAGCATTTGACTGATCCTGATATTATTTTGGGGAGTAACAGGAATAAGGCGACTGCTATTAGATGGGTTAAGGAGCAGTCCAGATTAGTTTGAGGACAGCGAGAGTTGGATAGCAACTCTTTCTGGACTGAGATGTGTATGGTACATAATGTTCTAACTCAGGCTATTACGCCCAAAGTTCATACGCAGTCGATTTTGCGAGGCATTGATCTGGAGATGATGTATCACATCTTTCGAGGCAATGATGTGAATTTTTGTTTTGTGGTCATGACTTATATGATACATCGAGCGGAGCACATTTTTAAAGATGGATATAGGTAACAGAGTCGAGAGAGATTTGTTGGTATACCTTTTGGGTCTATCTTGACTCGTATATTTATGGAGTGTGGCGTAGAGTTGGATGAACTTCGAGGTGATAGTGTCCATTCCAACCAGATTGTGCGAGAGTCCTATCCGAGGACTATGCGATATTTCCACACCAGGGACCAGAGTTGTTTCTATAGATACTTAGACGAGGGTACAGTCTTATTTGAAGGATCCTTATACACAACAACTGGAGTTCTACCTCCACCAGCCCGACCTGAGGTTTCTTTCAGTGGAGCAGGACCCTCCACTGCAGCGCCAGCACCTTCTGCAGGACCATCTACTTCTGCACCAGCACCACTACCAGCTACTGCTTCAATATCTCAGGATGATAGATTGACACGAATTGAGGAGAGATTGACCACTGTTGAGAGAGGTCTTGAGTATCTCACCAGACTGGTGAAGAAAGCAGTTAACAAGCTAGGTTGTTCGTCAGACAAGTCTACTGAGACTATTCTTCTGGCACGAGCCACATCTTCTAGACAGTCTGAGGAGCAGGTTGCTGAGTCTTCTCTGAGACCACGTTGGCGCAGACGTCCTCCCTCCGCATGATCACATTTCCAGTGTCTCAGATCGACATTTCTACTTGATCTTTATTTATTTTTATTTTTATGATTGTGTTTGTCTGATTTATGTATTCATACATTTGGATATTTTATGACATGTTTGATATTTCTTATTTCAATATTTCATTCTCCTTTATTTCTTATATCCATATTAAATGACTCACTAATGATTTAAATATTTACGTCTTATCGTAAGGGTGAGTCATATAGATAGAGGGAGCATCAGTTGCTAATGACAAAAAGGGGGAGAATAAAAGGAAAAAGAAAAATTTGAAAAACAAACATAAAATGCAATTCTGTGCTTCAATTGTTAATTATTCAATTTTCGTTGATTATTCGATTTTGCTTATGCTTATATCTATTGTGAACTAACGTGGAGACAAGATGTAAAAATATTGATCAAAATCCAAAATTTTGTGTTTTGGTTGTTTGCAATCTTATATCCTTTTAAAAGTTTTATCATTATTAAAAGGGGGAGATTGTTGGATCAAGGGTGATCAACATAGAGTCTCGAACTTAGTTCTGATAATGGGAAACGTTTTAAAATGATAAAAATTGATTTTGCAGGAGAAACGTTGGAATCTGAGAAAATTAACCTATGTTATTGTTGGAGGTAACCCACGTTATTCATGGAATGCCCAGGTGAAGAATAACATACGTTAAGTTGAAGGAAACATACGTTATTTGGATTAACGTACGTTATTTAGGAAAATAACATACGTTAACCTTTCGGGAAGCTTTTTAAAAAGTAAGACTTTTTAATTTCACAACGGCTATATTTGATTCCAAAGGTCATATACGCTCCTGGAGGCTATAAATAGATGGAAAACTCAAAGGAATTCAACAACACAACATCAGAAACATTCCAGCAATCATAGTTTTCCATTCTTGTGATATTTTGCTTGCATTTGTGCAAATTCTTGTTCAATTCTTGTAAAGCTTTGTAGAAGCTAATTCTAAGTGTTATTAAGTTTTTTGGAACTTAGAAGTTACAGAATTGTGAGTGTGTGTTGTACATTTTTCGTGGAAAGATTGTTGTAAAGAGTTCTCACTTAGCTCGAAAGTGAATATTAGTGAAATTCTTAAAAATCCTTAGTTGAGGTACTGAGGTAGTAGAGTAGGAAAGTTTAGTTCCGAACCACTCTAAATCGTTGTGTTAGTTGTCTCTTTGTTTCTTCCAAACACCAATCGTTTAATCCAAAATTCCGCATGAAAAGTCGAAAAAAGAGGGAAATACGATTCAACCTCCCTTCTCATATTTACTACACATGTTGCATTATATTTTAAATCCACATGTATATGTCTAGTGAGAATCATTTACTAATAAAAGAAAAAAATATATACTTGCACGGTTTCCAATCATTAAATTCTTTTTTTTTTTAAAATGGTTAGCAAAATTCTAATTTATTCGACAATGAGTTTTGTAAATTTGAGCGTCACAAATACGCCCTTCATGTAACATCCTAGAATTTATTTTATAGAAATAATTACTGAAATGATAAAAATAAATGTTTATATTGGGATATATGAAGATTGATTGAAGGTTGATATAGGGTTGATATGAAATAACCAAGGAAAAAGAAAAATTTGTTGGAATCAGAGAAGTACGCGCAGTGGGCACGACCACACGTACTTTGCCATCCACCACGTGTAGTATTCTGTTTTTTGAAAAAAAAAATATAAAGTTCGCTCGATTCAACCGACATTCAAGAACTTTAGAAACTAAATCCAGAGAAAACTTGCAGAAGGGGAATGTGTTTGTGAGTTCTATCCATTTTTCCCTCAGTTTAGACTGTTTCTCCCCTTTTAATGACACGTCCAGGGTCCCAATAACATAGGTTTTCAAATGGTAACGTATGTTACCTAGCTACGTTATTTGTGAGGAATAACATAAGTCATTGTGGCTAGTAATGTACGTTATTCTTCCCTACACCTGCCACATTTGTCTTCGTTTAAAATTTTCCCTAGGCTCGGTTACTTTTCTAACTACTCAAGTTCAGAGCGTTACATTAACAGATATTGATATTAAAGAATATATAACAATGTGTAATGAAGAAAACCAGGAAGATAGGAATTTGAGAGCTATCCCTCCTTTAGTAGAAATTATAGTCCAACACTTCCAGACCAAAAGGCCAATACCAAAACCAATTCCCAGCTACCCTTTCCAGTTCTCTACTCCCTCCTTATGTAGGCCTCAACATGTTCCATATATTTATTCTGAAGAACAATTTTCTCTATCAGGACTTTCAAATTCAGCTAACCCAATCTTGTTATTCTGACTAACTACTGCATTATTTTGAGTCACTCTTTTAGCCATTTCCACAAGTAAAATGAATTCTCCCACTGTGATCGCCAAAATTTGTTTTTGCTCTAAATAATGATGCATTAAAGAGCTCAACTTAAACTTGTAAAGTCCCGCGAAGGTTGAGTTTTATAGTCATTCAAAGATCAACAAATGAAAACAAGCGTGAGTTCGTTTGTCTAAATCTTTAGTACTTTTAGGTTATGGCAATAATTAAACACTACTAAAACAAAAATAAGAAAAAAAGTAATAAATTACGAAGGAAATAAACATGTGAAAACATGTCCCTTTAATCTGATTCTTCTTGTATTTATAGACTTACTTCAGCAATTATTTCCAAAAACAATTAACTACTCACATACTTCTTTTTATGTCAAGTGTCTCTTATAAAACTAAATTATTATTAATATTTTATGGTATTCAACAACCACTAAATTAAATGTGTATTAAAAATATAAAACTAATGAGTGTAATATTGAAATAAATTATTAAATGTTGTATTGATAGTACAAAACGACATATAATATAAAATATATATTTTTTTAACACAATATTTTATTTTGGGACAAAGGAGTATATTTTATGCTTTGTATAAATATGTGTGAATTTGTACTACGACAATAAAAACCCTAAATATTTACTATTATTGTTTAGGCTTGATGTCTGTGCTGTTTGATCATTTTCGTACCGTATTATCGTGTTGATTTTTCAGGTCTATTGAATTTTTTGAGGTTTTACAATATATTTCTTTACGAGTTAAACTTCTATATATTCATATTTTGATAAAATTTGTTTTGCCTTTTATTTCAATTCGCATAAAAACAAGTATTATAATTCACACTTCTAATAAAAATATATAAGATATTGAAATAGGTCAAGAAATAAGATTTGTGAATTACTCATCGTTTATAATTGTCACTAAATAAATTAAATGTAGTCATTTAACATAATTACATTTATTTCATATTTGTAATTTAAATATTAATATTTTAAATATTTTATTTTTAAATTATTAATAATTTTTAAATGATCATAAACTATTTGTATTTTAATTCATTCAAATTTATATATTTAATCAAATTTTTAAGAAATTATAATCTAGTAACTGATTAACCCATTAACACCCAAAATTTATTGTATTGTATTGCATATAAAAGGAGGTAAGGGTGAGCATTAGTCGAATTGGTTGGATTGAGAGATGATTTTTAGATAAAATTGATTATGACAGGTTGCAAAATGATAAATCAAACCAAACCAAACTAAACCACTCTTAGCAGTTTGAATTAGTCGTGTTAATGAGTTGAAAGGAGGTACAAATTTCAATTCAATTCTCTTAAACCGACCTATTTTTTACTTTAATAATATTATTTATTTACTTATAGTATTTTTATTTTTTAATATACTAAAATGATAAATTTAAATATAATATTATAAAAATTAAAATTTTAATAAAACCTTAAATTTAAATTTAATAAACATTAACATACAATATAACATTATTAATATAGAATTTATATAGTGGTCGTTTCGATTTAGATTAAGGTTGAGAATCTATCAATCCAAAATCAAACCGAAGCGAAACGAGTTGGAAAAAAATCTAAATTGCAACCAAATCGAACCATTAAAAAACCAATAAAAAAGATTTGATTCCGATTGATTTTGATTTGAAGGAGTTATCGGTTTATTTTTTTTTTCTCATCCCTAAAGAGGCATTGATCATAAAAATAAATTTAAAAATAAGTCAAGAACAATGGATTTGTTCACTTTTTTTCGGAAGAAAATAATTAAATAACTGAAATTCAGTTAATAATTTGTCTCACTCTGATCTGTCTGTTCTCCTTCTCTTCAAGGAAGCTGCACACAGAGACGCATCCAAGTGAGTCCCAAACCAAATTAAAAAGAAGTTTTCAGTCATGCACGACATTTCTTCACACATACACAATACCCACAAATTAATTTTTTTTTTCTAAGATTCAATCTTTATCAATAATAGCTTCCTTAATGAGTTGGGTTTGTGTCTTCTTATAAAAAGATCCTTTCTTTGAGGGCCTTTCATTGCAACACATCTTGGTATGTTCTCTTTTTTCATAAAGTTTAATTATTCATGATTTTACTGATGCTTTCTATGAGTTAGAAGTTGTGGAATATGTGAATTTATGTCGGTATTGCTTTCTTTGAATCATGATTCTGAATTTCTTGCAACGTTGGTTTTTGTTTAGAGGTTCTTTACTTCTTTATACGGTTTTAAGTACAATTCATAACAATGTCAAGAACCTTGAGGAGGAGGCTTCATCATGGTGATGTTGATGGTAGAAGGCACGAGCATTTTGACTCTTCAGAGTTTGATGGCTTGAATGAACCTTTATTGAGTAGTCTTGATCATTATGATACGCCAGAAGAGGTCAGATTTTTTTCATTCAAGCTGGTTGTATACTTGTATATAATCTGAGACTTTAGGTGGATGGGAAGTGATTTTATTTTGTTGTATTTGCAGGCAACAGCAGTTGAAGAGATTTGGGATGAAGAGAGGAGGAAGGAGCATATGCATTGGACTTTACTATTTTCGCAGCTTATTGCACAGTGGGCACAATGGTTAGGTATGTTGCTCTGTTTCACCAATGAATCTTACATAAACTTCAGGGTCAGATAAATTTGACACGTTATAGTTAAGAAATGAGACTCGATTAGGAGAGTACTATTTAGGGTTGTAAAAGAAAGTAATAAGAATCGGCAGACACAACTGCCCGATTCAATTCTAGTCGGTGTAGCTTCTCAAATATTTTTTGTCATTCTGCCAAGCCTTTTTATTGTCCTGATCATGTCAATTAGCAACA
Organism: Breynia disticha f. nivosa; assembly: GCA_948193385.1. Taxonomy (NCBI): domain Eukaryota; kingdom Viridiplantae; phylum Streptophyta; class Magnoliopsida; order Malpighiales; family Phyllanthaceae; genus Breynia; species Breynia disticha. The sequence continues at coordinate 7,454 of CANYCX010038460.1, forward strand.
CTTATGCAGTTGGCTGAGGATTCCATCTTGAGTTTTATGGCTAATATTGTTTTTGGTTCAGGATCCATCATTGGACGGCTTTTACTGCATTCTTCTGCAAATCAGGATGGATTGAATAGGAAGTTTCTTCAACCTTCTCTTACTCCCTTACAGGTACACATCATAGGTTCGATAGGTACTGTAAACTTAACTGATTGCTGTATCTATTTTCAGAAGCATTGATGATATATGTTTTTATCTTTAAATGTCTTTCTCCTATGAATCAGTTACATGCATTAACTGTGTTGAGGAATATTGATATTCTCTTTGTTGCCCACAGTAAATCCCTTCTTTTGCAACTACTATATCATCATGTGTGCATTTAATTACTATTAAGCAATTGTTTTATCATTGTTTCTATAGAATCTGTAGTTACAGAGTCCTGTCTTTTCTATTTCAATTCGATTCATGTTAAAATTATGGCATTGTTTCATGTCTTGATCATTGTTAATTGAATTTGATCATCAATACTGCATGCCACTACTCTGGATTTATAATTTTTTTGTCCTCTTATATTTTTAAGGAAGAAAGGCTAAGAAATCTACAACAAAGGCTTGGAATACCTTTTGATGGTTCACGAGTGGAACATCAAGTAAGCTTTCCCTTTTTTATTTTCTTATGATCTTTTAAGTGATGATATTCATTCGTTTGTTGAAATTGAATGTCTTAAAATTCTTAACAGTCGTTATTGTAAAAGAATACTGCATTCCATTTCAATCTGTCTTTGATATTAATTAAAACATATAAGACAAATGAAATTTTCAGTTTTTCTAACGTTAGGGAATTTTTTTTTTCTAGCGTGGATGGTTGTACTTTGGTGAAGTGATGTGTGATTGCAACTTTATATAAGAAGAGCAATGCAATGTTGATTATTTATCTTAATGTTTGCTGGTATTAATAATCTCACAAAAGATTTATTTCTACCCTGCTTTGCAGGATGCACTTAAACAATTATGGAGGCTGGCCTATCCAAATCGGGAGCTTCCACCTCTAAAGTCAGAGCTTTGGAAACAGATGGGATGGCAGGGCTCTGATCCCTCCACTGATTTCCGGTATGTGGAACCCTGAGTCAGTAGTGTAGTCTGAATACAGTACATATTTATTTTGTCAAAGTATATTGACACTTTTTTTGTGCACTTGAAGGGGCGGAGGCTTTATATCTTTGGAGAATCTTATATTTTTCGCCAGGAAATATCCGGTTTGTAATTCTTTGATAGTGTTGGACTTGAATGTGCTTAATTTTTATCTTCCACTGATAAGAAATGTGCTATCTATGCCTGTTGGGTAAATCAGCTTTATTATATTGCAAAAGTTAAAGAGTGTCAACATTGTTCTTCAGCCCTCACTGCAATATGAAATGAACTCTATATTGGACCATGTGAAACCACCTCTTTTTTTTCTTCCTATTTGTCTTCTCTTCTGCAGAGATTAATGTGTTTTTTAACAAGTAGATCAACGTGTTTTACTAATTGACTTTTTGTGAATAGGACTCTTTCCAAAGACTGTTGCACAAGAAAGACGGAAATAGAACAACATGGGAATATCCCTTTGCAGTGGCTGGCGTAAATATCTCGTTTATGTTGATACAGATGTTGGATCTTCAGAGAGGTAATTAAATGTATAAGTGTTGATAATCATCTGCTTGAGCGATCTGGTCGTTATTAATATGTACGGACTGCACAAATTAATTGTTGATCTGTAGACTGTAGTTAGATTGAGCAAATGTTGAAGGAATGTGTATTGTTTGAAGATTTCTTTATGCCTTGTATATGTTATAATTCTCTATTTGGCTTCAGGGACACCTTCCACCGAGGCAGGAATTCGATTTTTAGATCTGCTTGCGGAAGATGAAATGGCATTTGATGACCTTTACTGTGTAGCCTTTCAACTTCTGGATGCACAGTGGCTAGCAAGAAGAGCTACATATATGGAATTTAACGTATACAAGTTTAAGATTTCTGTTTCATTTTTTGCATGCGTGAGATTTCCAGATTATGGTAGCTATATTAATCCTTTATGCTGCCTCTTTGTTTCCCAGGATGTTTTGAAGTCCACAAGGACGCAACTAGAGCGAGAGCTTTCCCTTGAAGATGTCTCTAATGTCACAGATTTACCAGCTTACAACATGCTTAGATGACAATATTGTTGAAGTAAATAGCAATACAACAGAAACCTCTGTTTTTCTTTCTATGTCATTAATAAAAGTTAATTATAGTTGCGGAAACAGAACAATCATGAGAATCCTATGACACTTGAAAATGGAGATAGAGTTTTGCAACTCTTCCAAGAATCATTATCATTACCATGTGGACGCTCTTCGAAGTACAGACAGAGTGAGGCTGCAAAAATGATAATTTTTGCTGCAGAAATCGTTATCTTATTCGAGTTCTCTTCGCCAGTGAGGGAGCACTTGAAAAACCAGATGGCGAGACTGGAAATCGTTCTGTTTCATTCGTTTTGTGTTTCATGGTTGGAAACCAACCCAGATTCCTCCTCCGACGATCTTATGAACCAGCGATTTAGGCGTTCGGATGCTTTTTGCACCTGTAACATCGAAACGGTGAGCATTTAAGTACGATCTTCAAAGCTACAAAAACACAATTGATGCTGACGGAATCAGGAATCATGGCGAGTAAGATCTTTCTGCCATAACCTACCTGCTCTTCCCAGTTTGTTCTGAAGGTAATGTAACCTAATAACAGACATTGCAGCACAACGCCAATTTGCATTCCGATCCATATTCCCTATAAATCAAATTGGAAAGTATGAATCTTCAATCTTAGATCATGTAGTATCGGAGGGAAATATCAGAATCTGAGAAATGTTCAAGATACCTTAATCTGCAGACCACACACATATCCAAGAACAGCTCCTATTGGCACACCAAAGATATAATAGCTAATGATGTTAACAAATGCAACCATACTCTGCCTTCCACAGCCGATAGCAGCTCCTGCATCAGTTAAAAATACGACTGAGAAATATGGAATGGCATTCCAAGTAGAGCTCTTGCGAAGATTGAATCACGAAATATATATACCTGATAGAATTGCTTGAAAACTATTGAGTAGAACAGAAAAGGACAGGAGGAGAGAAAGGCCGACAACTTCTTCTATGACAGCTTCTTCATTAGTGAACAAGTAGGCGATTTGACGTCCGAATATTAAAAATATTATGAAGAAGAATATCCCCATAATCGAACAACTAAAGAACAAGACTTTAACTGCAAATTTTGCTGCTTTAGCATTTCCTCTCCCCAGTTCGTTGGAAACTCGCACACTAGTGGAATAAATTCGAATGAGCAACTAATTTGAAGGAATTTTATGACTCTAATGATAGAGAATAAAATGGGAAACAATACTCCGAATGTTTGATAATTGTGTCTATACTTGGAGAAACTAAGACTGTTCAGTTTGAAGATTTTTTGAAAGATCTCCAAACTTTAGAAAACAAAAATAGAAAGTGAAGAAGTTGTTCAACATGATTGTTGTTTTCTGTAAGAGTTTCAAATTCTGAATTAGAAAACTTCGTTTTTCCATAACACAAATAAAAAAACTGAGAATCCATAAATTGAAGCAGAAGTGTGAAGGAAGTAAAGAACCACCTGGTGGCACCCATAAAGCCAACACATAGCATAAATTCCCAGGCGTTGATGTTGAGGCTGCCAATAGTTACTAACCCTTTTAGAGATCACATCGAAAAGGTGAAAAACGTTAAAACTATTTGAAGGTTGCATTTGTTCTTACCAAATGGACAAAGCAGATATTTGAGTTGCTGCGTCTGTCATATATCCCGCCAATAGTACTAAAACTGCCGTGTACCATAACTCCAAGCTGTTGAGAACAAGAAATGAAGAAGAAAACTCCGAATATCAGTCATGGAATATGCTCAATATGATAGTCTAGACTTTTTTAAGTTGGATATATTGAAAATTCAGTTGATAATGGCGGAAGAAATTGGACGTACCAAAGCATTATACCAGAGGAAATGGAGAGCTTTGTGATAGGTAATAAATCAGCAAGTGCAGCAGTACTGAAACCTTTCCACGTATCAGGAAGCCAACCGCCCAAAACATAAATAAACAGCACAATATTCACCAGCCAAGTAGCTATATTGATCGCACTCATCGCGCCGGGAATTCCCCAGCTCAGTTTATCGACGAATATCCATGACAAGAACACTTCAAGCACAAACGAGACTGCAGAAACCCATCCAACAATCCTGTTTCTCTGCTGAGTTTGCAGGTATTTCTGGATGGAAAATGAGAAGGCAAAGGAGTAGAGGATTGGTATGAACCATAATGATATGTATCCTGCCATATCAGAAATTTCTGCTTCTTCACCAATCAGCTTGAATATTTGAGCTGCAAAAATGAAAACAAATAGCAGCAATGTTGCAGCTGCGAAATTAATGATCCAAGATCGTTGTAAATATATTCCCATCATATGGTACTGTCTTGCACCAAATGCTTGCCCACAAAGTGTCTCCGTTGCACTCGACATTCCCAGCTAAAATTTGCAGCAAAATTAGCAGATAAACTGAAAATACGTAACTTAAAGAAGCAACTGAAGCGAGATTTTCTTACCACTATGCCATTAACGAATCTTACAACAATGGATTGAACGAGAGCATAGCCAGCGAGTTGTAATTCACCAACTTGTCCAATAAAAGCTTGCGTAACTACGAACATTCCGAATGCTGAAACCCTCGACAACATTGCAGGAAAACAAACTCTCCATATCTTCTTTTGCTCCTCCCAAATCCTTCTTCTCAAATCATTAACATCTTTTGTTTCTTCTCCCAGAAGCCTTTGGTTGTCCATAGCTCGTTCCTTCAATAAAATATATCAAAAATTCTAATCAGTCTGAGAAGTTTTAAAGAGGACCATGGAACTGAAACAAGTTCCGCTGCTCTTTATAACTTACGAACGAATATATCCGAATCAGAATCTAGCAAAAACTAGTATGGTAGTTTGGTGATTCAGATAAAAAGTTGAGAGTTTCTGGATTTCCTGACAAATTAGAATGATGAGATTCTTCCATGGAAACGTTGTGAGTTGGAGTTTTGTGTGGAAGTGTAGATACTATTATAGAACTTGACTACGATCGTATGACGTCGTCAGTGACATGTTGAATTGTTTTCCAAGGTGTTAAAAAACCTGACTACGAATCTAAAATATTGTATGTATGAGAAAAAAAAGGTGCCATGAAATTGTTTTTAATCTAACAAAAATTCCATTTACGTTTCCGAACTCGTACAATACACTCTTTTTTCGCGATAAGTATTGAAATATAAATCTGTTGAAAAATAATTTAAAAACTAAATAAAAAATAATAATTATTCTTAATTTATTTTAAAAAATACAACATGTTGATTTAATGGTTTTTTTTTCTGAGCCTCGGTATTCTTGATCAACTGGTCTGAGACTAATCCGGTTCGGAGAGGAGTTCTGGGTGATTAGGTTTCATTCCCTTCCTAAGCGGCGTTGTGAGAATCGAACTGCAGTCCGCCCTACCAAGTTCAACTGCAATTACCACCGAACCAAACCACGTTTGGTGTACGTTGATTTAATGTAAATGCATTAAATGCAGAGATGAAACCCTAAAAAGGTTTCGGTGCAGTCAGTTTTCAGTGGACTTGTGTCACTATGTACAGTGGTAGTTGTTCATCAATCTCTTTCTACTATGTCATAAGGTGAGTGGAGAATTTGCACTCTGATTTGTGAGATACTCGACGTTATTCTCTCATAATATATTTTTAAAAAAAATCTATTTTTTTCTAAACGTTTAATAAATAAATTAACTGCTCAAAATATACAAAACAAAAATTTATTTATTTTTATTTACGATGCAATGACTCAGTAGCTTTCACGAAAATTATTTCTATTTTAACTTAAACGTCGATATCAACACCTTAAATTAAGTGTTTATTTTATATTTGATAAAAATCTTTGAAAAAGATTGTAAAACATTTTTTTCTATAATAGATAGAAACAATATATGTAATTTTAGGTGTATGATTGTTTTCAAAAAATATACACCAGAAAAATTATTCACAGGAATTTTATAATTAGCTTGAGTTAAAACTTTATACATGAGATTGAAAACTTCGATCTCTATTAATTATTGTATTTGTTACACCAAGAACCACTCTTGTCTCTTTGATATTTGAAGATTTTGTATAAAATTATTAGTGGAGTTTTGAACTTAGTTTCATGTGAAAAATTTTATGAAAACAAATTTTGTCAAAAATTTACGACAAAATTTGTGGAAATTTTTTATTATTCTGATGAATTTTGTTAGAAAATTTCTGCCAAAACTCCAGACAATTATCCCGATAAAATTTGTTGCAATTTCTGCAACATTTGAAATTTAGCCAAAATTTCACAAAAATTTTCATCGAAAACGAACAGTTTTCTTGGAGTAATTCATTGCACGTATCTCAAGTTATATATAAAATATTTTTCTTTCCTGAAATTTAAAATATTTTTAGAGCACTTGCAATGTTATATAAAATAAGTTATTGTTAAAAGCTAAAGAAAACCAGCAAATTTATATTTTATTAATTTTAAGTCAAATAACAGCATGAAGAGGTGAGATTTTAAATTTTAATTGGAGCAAATAATAAAAAAATAAAACGACTAGTTGGAGAAAATTAGTTGAGCTAACCAAAATGCATTGCCTACCAATTCTACCTTATTGTCAGCAACTTCCATTTATTTAAATTTAGTATCTGTGATTCAATGAGAAAGATCATAAATATTGACTGACAGATAGCTAATAATTAAATCTAAACTCTTCTCAGTTTCCAAAATGCCCACTTTCCCACTTTCCTTCCTCACTAATCTAATATATTTATGAAGTTTCATTTATTTCAGGTCTTAACTCCATAAAATCTTTCAAAACCCTAGCTACACTACACTTTCTAACCAGAAAAATAAATCAACAAACAAAAACCAAGGTATATATATGTATATATGATTCTGTTTTACTATCTTGTCGTTGAATATAACTAAATCTTCGATATGCAAGCAAGTACCTAATGACGTTTATATACGTACATTTGAGGTTTAAGAACAGAACTGCATCTTTCAGAGAAGGCATACATCTTCTTAAAGAAGATCTCAATGTTCAACAGTTTAATAAGATAAGCGTCAATAAACCGCACAAATTTATTGTTGGTTCAAATATCTGTCAGGAATGGAAACATGTTTACAGAAGAGAAGAAGAATTACTTTATGATGAATCATTTGTAAATGAATATTTATGGACTGTTAAGACAGGAAGATACATATGGATATGGAAGAAGAAGAAGAAGAAGAAGAAGAAGCTTACCAACTAGGGTAGAAAACGTTTCGTCTGTCCGGAGTTGTTGATCGGAGTTGAAAGACAGTTTTTCTGATAATTTTTTGTAACCTCATGCATATAAATGAGTGATAGAGAGAGAGGAGAGCAACCAGTTATGAGAGGGACACTTCAAGAGTTCAACTATCCAAGTTTACACTGAACATATATACTCATGATGTGATTTCTGCGTATATATTTACAACACAACACAAATGACACGAATTCAATTTTTATAACATTTATATTATAAATACTGATATTTGATGTAGAAAATAAAACTAAATAATCATGACACGACTAATAAAACGAAAATAGAATTGGAAAAGAAAAATTCAGGAGTGAAACTATAACTGTTAGCTCTTGTGGAGATTGATTAGTTACTTTTTTTCAGTGGCAGCTTGCGCGAGGCTCTAAAAGTTAGCCCCCAGAAAATTTGTGGGGATATGGCCATTATGAACAGTTGAACAAAATGAAATGTGTAATAATTTAAAAGTAGGGCCATCAATTAATCCACTAGGAAACATATATAACAATACTGAAATACGTGGGGACGAAGTGTACTTTAATTTAGTGGAATAAACCAGGACCATTTTATAAGAATATGTATGTGAGAACTTAATTTTCAAGAATATTATTTTTTTGTCTTAAAAATTAAAAAAAATGTGAGTTTAAAAATATCACTTTTTTTTGTTTTTAGCAGAATTTTGACTGTAATAATTATTAGGTGAAATTGACTTTCTTATGCAAGTTAATTTTTTTTTGTTTCAGTATAATTTACTTATACTTTTTACAAAGTATCCATTGTGGTAAACAATGAAAATATACAAATGTATGAAAAGTGTAATAAAACTAATTTAATTTTATTGCTATATCTAAAACTGTAATTAGTGTCAATCTAGTCGGGTAGATATAGAAGGTAGTTAGTATCGGGTGAGAGTAAACGAAATAAGAGAGAGAGAGAGTAAAATCAGGAGAGAAGATAGAAAAATGAATAATGAGGCATCAGACTCACACACATGTTTAGAGGCATGTGTTTTTATTTATAGTGTCATCACTTGCCATACCGAGGCCCAGAGGCCCAACATCACTCAACTAACCAACATCCCCTCCTCAAGTTGGACCCGGTAAGAGGTGCAACTTGGAAAGAATGGTGGTGGACAATGGACAAGGTAGATATTTGGTAAAAATGTTTGCCAAGTTCAAATGGGAGGGACAAAATGTAGGCAAAACAAAACCAGAAACAGTGTGATGCCGAACAAGATGACAATCTATCTCGATGTGTTTGGTGCGTTCGTGGTAGACAGGGTTGCGAGATATGTGAATCGCAGCCTGACTATCACAATGCAAAGGCACCGGAAGAGACAACGAGACCTGTAAATCATGGAGTATGTAAGAAACCCACAAAAGTTCACAAACCGTAGAAGCTAGACTCCTGTACTCCCCCTTAGCACTGGATCGAGCCACAGTAGTCTGCTTCTTGCAACGCCAAGAGACAAGATTGGCACCAAGAAAAATGCAGTGACCAGAAACAGAACGACGCAAATCCACACATTTCGCCCAATCTGCATCAGAATAGGCCCGGAGAGCAGACCCAGAATCAGTAGCATAGAATAAACCATGATGAAGAGTACCTTTGAGATAACATAGGACATGGAGAGCAGCGTCCCAATTCACAGTAGTGGGTGCATTGACAAACTGACTCAATGAATTCACAGCATACGAAATATCAGGCCTGGTAAAATTCAAGTACAATAATTTCCCCAACATCCACTGATACTTCTCCAGATCACCAAGAGCAGTACCTGAGGAAACACTCAAGTTAGTACCAGGAGGCAAGGGTAAATCATCAGGCTTGCAACCAGATAAGCCTGCCTCAAGTAAAAGGTCCAGCACATATTTGCACTGAGACATGAATGTGCCTGCATGAGTACGAGAAAATTCAACCCCGAAAAAGTACCGCACAGGGCCCATATCCTTGATAGTGAATTGCTCATCCAAATGTTGTTTTAAAGCAGAGATCAATGTAACCGAGGCACCTGTGATTAAAACATCATCAACATAGACCAGTAAAGCCACAAAAGAATCACCCGACCCCATAGTGAAAAAACAATGATCATGTTCAGAGCGAGTGAAACCATAAGCGAGAAGCTTAGCACAAAATTCTGCGTTCCACTCCCGAGAGGCCTGTGTGAGACCATACAGTGACTTGTGCAACTGAAAAATGTGCCCAGAATTACCCTTGGTGTAACCAGGAGGTGGGCGCATATAGATTTCCTCATGTAAATAGCCATGTAAGAATGCATTGTTAATGCCAATTTGATGAAGGACCCAGTTATGTACAGTAGCAATATGCACTAGAACCCGAATACTAGACCATTTGGCTACAGGAGAGAAAGAATCATGATAATCAATCCCCTCCTTTTGGGTGAAACCCTGGTCAACAAGTCGAGATTTAAACTTGTGAATGCTACCATCGGGATTATACTTTATCTTATACTTCCAAGCACTGCCCACCACTTTTTTTCCCTTAGGCAAATCAACCATAGACCAAGTATGGTTCCTCTTCTCAAGAGCACAGAGCTCTTCATTCATCGAGGTTATCCAAATCGGATCATTACAAGCTTGACAATAACTAGTTGGATAGGAGGGGCCAGTCACAGAATGAATAAGGTGAATCGGTTCAGTTGAAGTATGTTCCACTGAAGAGGAAGGAAGAAGAGGCAGAGGGTATTGACCATTATAAGCTCTATTCGAAGAACAAGAGACAAATGGACAAGGAGTGACATAAGTTACATAATCTGACAGCCAAGAAGGTGGTTTACGAGAGCGGTTACTAGTCCAGACA
>CANYCX010038520.1:0-23633 GCA_948193385.1 Breynia disticha f. nivosa
ATATTTAAGACAAAGATTATTTATTTAAATATGATGTCTTAAATAAGGAATAATAAGGAGAGAGAATTAAGGAGCTTTGTCTTAAATTAAGACAAGGCATGTCTTAATTAAGACAAAGGAGGATAATGTTGAAAGTTTGAACTTATCTACAATGAGGCACACGAATATGACCTGTTTTTTAAAGTTTTTTTAATTTGAAATTAAACTCTTAAACAAGTCCTAAAAGGATTAGGAGTGTTAAGAGTTTAACCCTAGCAAAACTCTTCTCTTTAATAGCTTTTATGAAAGAGAAAATCATTCATTCTTTTAACCTTGTTTAGCCGTCCACTAAAACTTTAACCCTAGCCGTGTGCCTTCACAAGAAAATCAAAGAGAGTGATTTCTTGGTATTCTCTCAAGAGTGAAGTGAGTTTTAGGGGCTGATTGTATGATATAATCATCCTAGTGCTCTCCGATCGGTCAGATTCTCATCTGAAATTCACAAGACTAAAGTAAGACGTTTTTCCTTTGTGTTAGTACATGATTTTGATAATCTGTGTGTTAATCTGTGGAGGGATCACGTGTGGGATTCTCTACTAGTGTCATCAAGGTCATCTTATTGTATTATAAGGTGGCAGTTACTCGGTTTTGTCCTAGAACAATTGGCCAAGGAAGGAAGCTTGCAAGGTATGATCTTTTATTCATAAAGTTTCAAACTTTGTTATGTTATATGAAACCGATTATCAAAACATGTTTTTGGTTGATTTTATGATGAATCTTGGGCTGTTCTTGTGTGTTTTGTTCATGTTTTCCGCTGCCAAAAGTTTTGAAACACATAGGAAACCCTACACATATGATGTATGGATGAATATGATGATCATGCCACAGGTTGGATGAGTATGTTGACTTACGCGTGATAAACATTGAATTGTGGAACATTCATGTGCATGAGTTTTTGAGGAAAATTGAGAGGGAATGCATGAGTTTCATTCACACATATAATTTTTGTGTTGGCATGAACACGTGTGTGATCATGGATTAGGAAGAAATGGATCTTCATCTTACAATAGAGCTTCGGCTCACAATGGAACTTCGGTTCACAAATGGAGCTTCGGCTCACAAATGAGGAAGATAGTGGACTCTCTATTACAATAAGGCTCCAGAGCACATCATTCGTATGAGAATGCATTAGCATTACATATGCATTCATTCATTACATCATGACATTATATCGGTTGTGTGAAAAATGAATGTGAATGGTTTACGATTATGATAAAAGCATGACTTGTATTTATTATGATATGGACTCTTGTTGGGTTGTATGTTATATGATTATATGATGAACTATATGAGTTGTGAGACATAATGTGAGCTTGTATGTTTGTGATGAAATGAGAATAAGTGTTTATGAACTTGATGCAATGTGTAAGATCTTGGTATGGTTGATGCAGAGTTGATTATGTTGATGTGAATATGTAGGAATATGACCTATGCTTATGCACGGAATAAAGCTTGCATGGTTATATGTAAATGGTATGAGTTGTATGATTTATTTGGATTAGTGTAATGTGTTGTCGTTTGATATGTAATAGTGGTATAATTTGTGGTTTGGTTTGAGAGATTTTTTGTGAGAGATTGGAAATGATATTAGAGAAGAAATGATAGATGCATGTTGATTATGTATTCGATTGTGATGGATTTGAGTTGTTGATTCAATAATGTTGGGTGTGGTTAAAGAGGTATAAGATGGTTGATTAAGAGGCTAATAGGTTGGGATGCTTTAGGTGTGAATGATCCTATGTGAGTATGAATGAATTGTGGCATGATGACTTAATGTTGATGATAATCATGTATTAAGTGAAAAATGATGGTGGTTGAATGTATAAGATGGATGAAAAAGTGTGTGGAAAGATTGTTTGATATGTTAAGTGAAGAGGAAAATGTGTATGCATGATATATAACTCGAATGTTGGACAGAATGGAGATGATCATCATTAACGTATGTTATTGCTTATAATAACGTACGTTAATCTTCTTAAACATACATTAAGTTGAGTAGAGCATACGTTATTCGTACCCTGGAAATTGATGAAGCATAACGTGCGTTACTTAGGCATAAACATATGTTATTTTTTTGCAGAAACACCATTTTAACCTGAATAAAGTGCAAATGATTGTCTAAAGAGAATGATTTAGGACGAATTCCTAAGGCTTAAAACACATAAATAACTTGTTTGTGGCATGGCTATGGTGAGCCATTAGGGAGGATAGGCTGTGAAGGCCGAGGACTCCCCTGCACCCCAGCTTTAATAACACTAGGGGATCACTTACAGAGTATATTTTATATACTCACCCGTGTTGGCTGTTGATTTGTGTGCAGAGTGAGAGGTATCAGGGACGGGACTACGTGATCGGTGATGCTGAGCAGTGCGATACTGAAGGTCGAGCTCCCAGTTGTTTGAGTTGTTGTGTATGCTTATATATCTATGTATACATTAGCATAGATGGGATTTTATAAACATATCATTCCAAATGTTTTTCCACAGCTTTCGCATTTCAAACTATAGTTGATGTTTGTTTTGTATTGACGGGTTTGAAAACCATTTATTCTTTTTCTCTCTCTTGCTTAACTTAATTGCTTTAAAAGGAAAAAGAAATGGTGCTAAAAATTGTATTTATTAAAAAATGAACTTTACAAAAATTGGCATCACAATTATGGTGTCCAAAGACCTCAATACTCCTGGATTCAATGCTCTTGTAGGATCCTTTATCAATTCTAAGATCATATTAAAATTAAGAGGAGGAAGGACAACCCAAGGAGAAGACAATTGCTTTAAAAGCTAGGCTTCCATAACATGACAATAGCGATGGAGAGTGCTTTGAAGGAGAAGAAGAGGATGAGAAAATGGCTCTCTATACTAAGAACATGAGGAAGTTCAAAAATTTGATAAACTCTAGAACAAAGAAGCTAAGGGGAAATGATCAACATTGAGAAGGACATAAAGACTGTAAGACAATTGCTGATGATAGAAAAAGGAAGCACCAATGATGAAGGATGTTTCAAATGTGGTAAGAAGGGTTACTTTTCCAAGAAGTGCAAGGTAAGCAACAACTCCTCTTTGAGATCTTAAGGCTATAATGATAAAAGCAAGAGAAAGGAGGCACTAATTGCTAATTGGAGTGATGAGGAAGAGAATGAGCGAACTTATCAAGAAAATAACCTAGCACTCATGGCATGCAAGAAGCCTTTGACTAGAGATAATGAGGATGAGGTAAGTATTTTATCCTTTGATAATATGAATGGTGATGATAACTTGTTTGATGATGATTTACATAATGCATAATTGACATTGCAATGTGATTTTGCAAAGGTTATGAAATTGAACAAAACTTTGAAATCATCTAACAAGAAACTTGCTAGTATGGATGTGTAACGCCCCAGAAAAATAATTAAAACTAGGAAAAAATAATTAAAAATAGAGTGAATCGCATCAGTCGAAATGAGAGGAAATGAAGTAGAAATAGGCCAGCACGGGCTGGGCACAGACTCAACATTGTAATTAAATCATGCAGAACGATGTGAGACACGAGGTGTGGCTACAACGTGCGCAAAAATGCAGCACATGGTGCTCAACACGGTCGTGTCGAGGAGAATGGTGTTTTAGCCTTTATGGCCTTAATGAACGAGATGCTTAAGTCTTACTTGGACAAAGTTAAGGAGATATTTATTGATTATGTGCTAGTGTACTCGAGGAACCAAAAGGAACGTGAGGAGCATCTGAAGGAAGTCCTGCAGCTATTGAAGTAGAAGCAATTGTATACAAAGTTTGATAACTGCAAAATCTGAATGCAGAGTATTGCAAGAGGGAGTACAATCAGATCCGAGTAAGAATAAAGGGATACAAGAGTGGGAAGCTCCTAGAAATATGACAGAGGTACGTAGCTTCTTAGGTTAGGCAGGGTATTTTTGGAGATTCATACCAGATTTTTCAAGGATTTTGAAGCCAATGATGAGGTTATTAAAGAAGAATGTGCAGTTTGTATGGAGTGAACGATTCCGAGAGAGTTTCTAAGAACTAAAGAACAAATTAGTGGATTCTTCCGTATTAGTGTTATTGTCCGATGGTGGATGTTTTGTGATATGTACGGATGCATCTAAGGCATAGTGTAGTTTACATTTGGTAGTAATTTTGTAAACCATGCATGCTTGACATAGTGTATTTTATATTCGCTAGTAATTTTACAAACTTTTATGCCACCTGTTTCTACAGTATTGCTTTGCTTTAAAAATATGAATTCACTATGTGTTGAATGAATATGCATTTGAGGTTTTCATATTTCCCCTTGCGTTATTTTATTTGCCTTCTTTAAAAAAATATGTTTTTTATTAAATAATTAAAAGACGTTTTCTGGGTCCACATTTAGTGGTATTAGAGCAGAGATTAGATTTCCTGTGGACTGTGCATAAAACCATTTTTATTGCATCATATTTTATGAACTATAAGGGAATGGTGATTTACTTAGGTTGGAGCCGATCTACAAAGTCCCGCACAAGTCTGTTGAGTGCCAAGAGTCAGTGTAAGGGCAGGGACCCGCCCCAATGCACAAGAGGCAGCCAGCGAATGCTGCTGTACCACTTGTTGACCACGATTACGCCAATTTTTATGAGAAGTTGCAACAGATTATGCTAGGTCGAGGGGGTCTATCGACAATGAATATAGACCGAAACTTTGGTGAGGTGCATAAGCAAGGAGCTAAGTCTTTTAAGGGTACTATCAACTCAGCTAAGGCAGAGGAATGGCTTTAGCACACATAGTGGATACTCAACTACATGAGATGCCCAAAGCAGAAGCTGAGGTACACTACCTCACTATTGGAGAAGGATGTGTGAAACTGGTGGGAGGCAGTCCCTGGAAGCTAATATGAGCCACTTAAATGGGCTGATTTCCTAACGGAGTTTGCTAATAAGTACACTCCTCCTTTGTACATAATTAGGAAGAAGATTTAGTTCCTAGAGCTCAAGGAAAAGGAGATGGCGGTGGCAGAGTACTAGGTGCAATTCACAAAGCTATCTCGCTATGCATCGGAGGAGGTTGCCACTTACAAATAGAAGAGGGATTGATTTGAGCGGGTTGAGATTCAACATCCACACTAGGATGGCAATGGAGGCACCTACTTACTAGGCTTTGTTATAGACTCCTCACCATTAGATATCGAGGCACCGATGCCTATACAAGTGAGGACACTTGTCCTGTGTGTTAATACTGAAATCGGCCAGCCTACTTCACCCAACACTGTTACCAAAAAGATACAAACGAGAAGAGGGGCATCTCTAGTCAGAGTAGCGTGGGAGATAATTTAGGTGTCACTGATGGCAACAGAGGTAGAGGATGAGGGAGTAGAGCTAAAGGAAACACTTCACGAGACAGGGGAGCGTTTTAAAAAGTAGCTCCACCTCAGGTACGTGTCTATGATCTGACATGGGATAAGGAAGCAGCAAATCCTAATATTATATCTGGTACGATCACTATACAGTCATTTACTACATTAGTTCTTATTGATCTGAGATCTATATTCTTTTTTATTAGCGAGGCTATGGTTGAGAGGATAAGCCTTTGAGCTATGCGATAGCAGTCTCGATGCCAGTGGGAGGAGCTATTATTGTGAGGCAAATTGTTAGAGCTTACAAGCTAAAAATCAGGAAGTTAGAGCACGTAGCAGATTTAGTAGTACTGTAGATGAGCGAGTTTGAGATTATCTTAGGGATGGACTGGTTATCTAAAAATAAAGTAGTAGTGGATTATTACACGAAGGAAGTGGCAGTCGAAGTAGGAGCAAGGAAGATTCCATTGGTGGGTGAGCAAAAGTTTATGCCTTCTTGCTTGGTCTCCATGGTGATGGCAATCCAAGTAATAAGGAAAGGATGTGAAGCATACTTGGCATGTGTGACAAATTTAGTAAAAGTGAGGGTGAAGATAAAAGATATGGAGGTCGTGTGTGAGTTTTGGAAGGTGTTTCTAGATGAGTTACTGGGAGTTGTCAATACCAAGGGAGGTAACCTTTGAGATGGTACTCAAAGTGGCACATGTGTTTGTGGCACCATATAGGATGGGGTGGTACAGTACAATTGTTAAAGAGGCAATTATAGGAGCTATTGGAGAAGGGGCTCATTCGACTAAGTGTGTCACTGTGGGGCGCACCAGTGTTATTTATGATAAAGAAGGATGGGTCAGAAGTTTATGCATGGTCTACTAATAGTTAAACAAGGTGACAATGAAGAATAAGTATCCTCTATCCAGGATTGATAATTTGATCGATCAATTGAGGGGAGCAACAATGTTCTCCAAAATAGATTTGCATTCGGGGTATTGATAGTTGAGAGTGGAGGAGAATTTTATTTCTAAGATAGCGTTTAAAACCATGTATGGATTTTGAGTTAATGGTGATTCCATTCAGGTTGACCAATACACCAGTAGCCTTTATGGCCTTAATGAATAAGATGTTTTTGTGAACCCCAAATTTTCATTTTCAAATAAACCTTGAAATTCACACCCTTTTTTATCTGTTTATTAAATCCACACAAAACCATCCGAAGCAATATGTAAAGATAGGCATGCATGCATTTACTAAACCAAGGCCAATGTTAGCCAAAATACAACCCAATCTAAAAATATGTAGAAGCAATGGTGTATGGTTTAAACACTGAATATGCCATCAACCTATACTATGAGCTGTATAGATGTACAAAATGAAAAATGTCTAAGTCTCAAAATCCACTAGGAGCCAACCTAACCGCGTATATAACACCTTCTAGTGCACCAAAATAAATGTTCCGACCACCAGCTACTGCCGCTTTGCACAATCGTCATAAGCACACATACACGTGAGTAATGAATTACCCAGTAAGTACACCTCACAACACTTACAAAGGTAATTTAAGCCTAAGTACTTGTTGGTAAGGTAGTTTAAGTGTTTTATTTGCTAAGGATTTCATCCTAAATCATTATCTTACTTTAGGTAAGCATTAGTACATTATTTCAGGTCAAAATTAGTGTTCTGGGCAAAGATAACGTATGTTTAGCCTATACTAACGTACGTTATTCTCAATGCATTTCCAGGACATGAATAACGTGGGTTAAGCTCGAAATAATGTAGGTTTAATTACATAACTTATGTTATTGTCTATAATAACGTACATTAATTCACATCAGAACCATTCTGCCCACTTTTTAAGTCATTTCTCATGCATACACATTTCATACAAGACCTAAGCATATCAAACCAACCTTCCTAACCCTTTATACATCCTTTTAACAAAAATTTCATAACAAATAACATTATACACCTAACCAAACACTTCATTAAGGTTCCAATTCACAAACATACACATCAACATACACACATCATTAGCATCTCCACAACACATACTCATAAACATACCCATGACAACACTTGTGTTCATCCATTTATTTACTAATCCAAGTAACAAACACCATTTGTACACATACATCAAGCCACTCAATTTGTGATCACATTCATACCACCATTCCACATTAAATCACAATAACACATACGTTCATTCATACCTTAAGCATACTAAGTTAACATCATAATCATCAATGCTAAAGATGAATGAATGCTTTCGTGAAAATGCCAATGCAACCACACAAATGTGTGCTCCAGAGCCTTTTCTTTCTGTAAGGGAGAGTCCACTCGCTTCATCATTTGTGGGCACAAAACCCCTTTTCTTATGTGTAAGAGAGAGTCCACTCTCTTCCACGCATGTGGGTAAAACCTCCCTTTTTTCCTTTTTATAATTAAGAGAGACTCCACTCTCTTTACGAATGTGGGCCATAAGCCACCTTTCACTATGAACACACACACACAGTGATGCTCATACATATCCATATGACATGAGTGAAATAAGATGTACACATTTCCAAAGGCCTTAGTCATGCATTACCTTAATTGAGAATATTGCATAAATCATGTCATCAAACCACTTACTCACTCTTAAGATCACTTCACATCTCATTAATGCTCTTATAAGAAATTCACCTTTCATTTACAATTCCACTCTCTACAACATAAATGCCAAACATACACAATTCCTTTCATCACATAAACCATAAGCATATAGCCACGTCACTCATACATTGCATGTCATAGCATACATACTCCTAAGGAGTTTAAACAATCAATCCATTCATTTAATAGCACAATTGCCTACATCTTACCTACATCCTTCATATTCAACATACCACAAAGCAATCCATACAAATTCCAAACATTCCACCACTTGCTCATTCTTAAATGTAAGTTTTCACAATCATTCAATTCATCACAACACATTTCCATACACTTTTACTCTTATCAAACACATTAAAAACATACCAATAGAACTTATACAATTTTCATGAAATCCACATAAATACAATTCAAATATCCAAATCCTTTAATGACACTTTTGAGCTACACAACGAATGAAACGTTAACCACATATACTTAACCATACAGAGGGGAACGCTAAAATGGTAAGAGTAGTTGAGTACACTTATTTCGAGCTATAAGAATCGATTCGTCGCCCAATCCTCGATTCAAGTTCTGAATGTCAATACCTACACACATTAAATCACATTTTACATCAATCATCACACATTATACCTAATTTTCCATAAACTCTACTGTTTTCCCAAAATTCCCAAATTTCCCAAACCCTAAATTCCTCAATCTCACTAAATCTTCTGTTTTTCTATTAAATGTTTGTGGATTCATAAACTACTATGAAAACCTAACAAAACCGTACCAAATGTACCTCTTTCCACGGATATTTAACTTTAGGATAAGGATTTTACCTTTCTTCCCTTTGGTTTTCAAGCTCTAGGTTGAAGAGGAATTGGTTGGAGGATGGATTCATTGTTAACCCGCTAGAACTAAGTGTTTGTTGGTAGATTTGTTGGTTAGGAGACCTTAGGGTTGTGGCTTGAGGGTTTGGGAGAGTTAGAGAGAATTTGGAAGACTTGTGGCTTGATTTTTAGTGTTTTTATGTCTTTTTAATATGTGTCCAGACTCCTCTTAACATAGGTTTATTTGACAATTAACGTACGTTAGTCAAAATAAAGTTCAGGGAATCAGGGAAGAATAACGTACGTTATTCTCTGGCTTAACATATGTTATTCATCCATTTCAAAGAATAACGTACGTTACTTAGCATTTTCAGGTCTACTTTTCGTTCCCGACTCTCTTTCGATCATAGACATGGATATCCTTATATATACATTCTCCAAACTTCTATTAGACACTATTCTAACATAAAAGGAACATTTTTTGGGGGCATTATAGTTTTAGCCTTAATTGGACAGATTTTTGGTGATATTTATTGATGATGTGCTAGTGTACTCGAGGAACCAAAAGGAACATGAGGAGCATCTGAGGGAAGTGTTACAATTATTGAAGGAGAAGCAATTGTATATAATGTTTGAAAACTGCCAGTTCTAGATGCAGAAAGTGCGTGTTCTTAGGCCATGTGATATTTTAAGAGGGAGTATGATCAAATTCGAGTAAGATTATAGGGATACAAGAGTGGGAAGCTCTTAGAAATGTGATAGATGTACGTAGCTTCTTAGGTTTTGCTGGGTATTATTGGAGATTCATACTGAATTTTTTAAGCTTGCAAAGCCAATGACGGGGTAATTAAAGAAGAATGTATTGTTTGTATGCAATGAAGATGCTGAGAGAGTTTCGAAGAATTAAAGAAGAAATTAGTGAAGGCTCCCTTGTTAGTGTTACCGTTGAAGGACGAAGGTTTTGTTCTTTATACAGATGCATTTAAGGCGAGTTTGAGAGGAATACATATGCAAAATGGTAGGGTGATTGCTTATACCTCAAGGCAATTATGATCACACGAGGTGAATTACTCCTTCTACGACTTGGAGTTGGCAACTATTATCCATGATTTAAAGGTGTGGAGGCACTACTTGTATGGTGAGACTTTCCAAGTCTTTACCGATCATAAAGGTTTGAAGTATATCACCATTCAACGGGATTTGAATTTAAGGCAATAAATATAGATAGAATTATTAAAGGATTACGACTACACTATAGATTATCACCCTGGGAAAGAAAGTGTAGTGGTCGATAATTTGAGTTGAGAGGGGTGAGAGAGTGAGGATTTGATGAGATATAGGGTGAATTTTTTGTTTGCACTAAAAGAACTGCGAGTACAGGCATTGTAGAGGGAGAGATGTTGGCGAATATACAGGTAAGGCTACATATGAGGGATTTGATAGCAGAAAGGCAGAAAGATGATGAATACTTGATGAAAATAAAGAAGAAGGTGGAGAAAGAGAAGATGAAGATGACACACTAACTTGATGAGGAAGGAGTGTTGTACTATGAAGGATGACTTTGCATTCCTAATATTGCTATAATTAAAGAGACTATAATGGTTGACGCACATTCCTCTGTTTATTTGGTACATCCTGGGAGTACTAAGATGTACCAGGACTTATAAGATATGTATTGGTGGGTGAATATAAAGAAGGAGATCATAGAGTTTGTATTAGCTCGATTTCTACTTTATCAGCAAATCAAGGCCAAACATCAAGCTCTTATAGGAAAACTAAACACGTTAGAGATTCCCAAGTGGAAGTGGGAGAAGATCACGCTGGAATTTATTGTAAGATTACCAAGGAAATTCTGGAACCATGATGTAGTATGTGTAATAGTGGATAGATTGACTAAATCTGCATACTTCTTGGCAGTTTGGCTGGATGACACGTTAAATAAGCTTTCAAGGCTATATGTGGTCGAGATAGCAAGGATTTATGGGATTCCTATGTTAATTGTTTTAGATTGAGACCCGCTGTTTAACTCACGGTTTTAGAGGAGTTTGTAGGATTTCATGGTGACGAGGTTATAATTTAGAACTGCATTTCATCTTCAAACCGATGGGCAATTCAAAAGGACTATTTAGACGATTGAGGACATGATAAGAGCTTATGTCTTAGAGTTTAGAGGTCACTTTGATGATCACTTACCTTTGAAAGAATTTTCCAATAACAACAACTTCCTTTCTAGCATTGGGATGGTGCCCTATGAGGCATTATATGAGAGACAGTGTCGTAGCTTAATTAACGAGGATGTTGATGGATTACAACAAATAAATGGGCCCGAGATAGTAAATTAGAGCTTAGAGAAGGTGAATGCGGTTAAGAGATGTATGCAGGCCGTGTAAGCTCATCAAAATAAAAGAAAATGAGGCAAAAATAGTCCAGCACAGGCTCAGCACGAGCCATACCAAAGCCACTGGAATTAAAACATACAACACGATGAAGGGTATGATTTATGATTGGAGCATGCAAAAATGCGGTACACGGTACTCGACATGGTTGTGTTGAGAGGAGTGCCGTAAAGAACAGCTAAAACATGTAAATAGACCTAAAGACTCATTTTTGAGTCTTAGGAGCTGCCATGCACCTCACAAACTGCCACAAACTCTAAATTGCCATACCCACACGATTTCTAACAAGAAATGGAGATTTTGACAGATTAAGGACGAAGGAACTAATGTAATCATCGAAACTTCTTTTGGTAGGGTAAAATTCAAAATTTTAGTTTTTTCATGTGACGATTGGATCTAGAAATTTGAATAGGATTGGGAATAAAGGTTGGAATAGGTACAAATTAGCTTGTGGGAGGTTGTGTGTGTGGAAAGGATAAGTGAATATGGTGGAAATGGTGAGTTTGATGGGAAATAGGAAGGGGTTGCTGGAAATTAAGGATTTGATGTTGCTGGGAAGAAAATGGTGAGTGTTGTTAGGAAACAGAATTAATGGTTATAAAAAATTGGGAATAATTGAGGGTTTAGCCACTTGAGTTAATTGAATATAAAAAAGGTTAATAATTTACTTAATTGAATCATAATGAATTTCTTAGGAGCCAAGAACCGGGATTGGAGCCAAGGTTGAGTGCCCATCACGCGACTTTGTGAAATTTAGGTAAGTGCACCGAACCACACTTACCTTGGTATGTCTTGTATTTGTATGGTAATATTTGATTAAATGCATGACAAATTTAATTTTTGAGAAATGTGATTTGGATTGTTATTGGTGTAATTTGAGGTTGATTGAAATGAGTAACGTGTATGTGTATTGTGAATGAATTGTATGAATTTAGGGTTATGTGGCATGTGAGAATAGCAGTTGAATGAAATGTGTAACGTGAGTGTTATAATTGGGGATTTGTATGAATATGAACTTGACTATGTGATATCATGTTGAGATTGACCTATGAGATTTGAGAATTACGAAGGGATGATGTATTGAAAATGGATATTATACGGTGTTTTATGATGCTAAAATTTATTTTCATTAAATTATGAAGTATTAAAAAGAATAAAAATTTTCCATGATTATAAACAGTTGGTGATTAATATAAAAAATTTAGCTTGAAAATATGTAAGAATACAAAAGTGTATCGTCATAAAAAAAGGTTAAAGTGAAAACATGTGCAACTACAATGGAGTTTTACAAAGCTATGTACACTTTTTTTATGAAAACCTCTGTCATCACACCCTTGTCCCAAGTTTGGAATCCTCTGCCAACCTGCTAAAAAACAACAACCACAAAACAATAGGTGAGTATAAAAACTCAGTAAGCGGATACCTCCTACGTCACTTACCTATCCATATAAAGTCTAATAGATTTGTTCATTAAGTTACACACACAATTCCATTATTAGACTATCATCACATCTCTGGTTTCTGATCTTAAAAGGGAACCCTAGGTCTATCTACTTGGTTTATCTTCCCATTTTCTCGTTTTGATAATCATACTCCCAGTATACCTCCTCTATTCTCTCTATATAAATGTATATATTTATGTATATACCAGTGTACGTTAATGGTCCATGCACACCAAATTGATTATAAAATTATTCCCCTATGTAAAGCTTCACTCTCTGCATAGGAGCACCAACAAGTCGTCTACCCTACCCTTCGGTCATCATTTGTACTGACGACTCGGTCATTCAAGGTTATTATCGTATTTCACTTATTACATCATATGATCACATTACACGTTGTGCATCCTGATCTATGAGTCTCAATTCATCAGTGTTTCCTCTCCTTATGCCAAGATTGCTAACTACCTCTCTTGGCTAAAATCGCATCGTACATTCATCTGTCTTCATCTCTAGTTAGGTAGGTTTATGTCCTATGGCTCAGGGAGTGTTTTACTCATTTTTCTCTTCCCCATGATGCATTATTTAGGGTGTTGACTCTGAGGGTTAGGTGATTCTTTTTAGTTAAAAAATGAATACTCTTAAGTCCCTAACTTAGCTTGGATCATGCACTAACTCTAAGACATTTTAGGGTATGGTTTTCTAAGTCAAACAACACTCTGGCCACCAATAATGTATGTTAGAAAAATTCCTAAAGTAGATTATTCTTGTGGAAAATTCTAGTAAAAACTAGCAATGAATAACGCAGGTCAACCCTCTGATACAGTATGTTAAACAACTACAGTAAACATATATTAATAATTCAATTCACACCCCACACTTAGGCTTTTTCATCTACCAACCAACATCTCCCAAAACCCAAATGATGCCATCAACAACACTCTCAAACCGCCTCCTCTACGCATTTCTCATTGGCATTCACAACAAACTATCAACACACCCTACCACATCTATATGAAACATAATTCACCCATAAGTCATATTTCACATAATAAGTCATAAATTATATACCACACATAGACATAATACATCACATGCTCATTCATATCACAAAATTATTTTTAGCATGAAAGTAAGACACACTCCTTCAAGACACTAGCATCCCAACAAATTGTACCGTAATTGTAACATCCTCGTCTTAAAAATTTATAATTAATAGAGTAATAAAAACGATTAATGATGTAACATTTCGAGAATTTTTAGTCGTAAAATTATGACAAATAAATGTTTAAACATCAATATATAAAGGTTGATCAAAAGTTGATATAAGGTTGACACAAAATAATCGAAGAAAATCGAATAAATGTTGAAAAGGGAAGTACGCGTAGTGGAGGTGGAACTACGCGTGCTCGGCACGACCACGCGTAGTCAGCATTCCACCACGCGTGGATTGCTGTTTTCTTGAAAAATTTATCAATCGAACAACTGAGAATTGCACAGAAAACTTATTTTACTTACCTTTCTAACCAGAGCAAAGGAGATGGAGAGAGAGCAGGGGAAAGTGAGAAATTACACAGGGAAAGTGATTTGGAGATTTATTTCTTGTAATCTTCATCCTAAGTTGCTAAGGTAAGGGTGTATAAAGGTTCCATGGTTTATTTAAGGTTTAGGGTTGGTTTTTGCTAGATTGAATGGATATAAATTGATGTTTTGATTACAGGAATTGTTGATCATTATGGAGAGAATCTGGGCATGAGTTTAGGTATATGTTAGGATGATTTTATGCGGCAAAGTTGATGGAAAAGAGTGAAAATCTAAGGTTTAGTTAAGGTTTACAAATGGTTGATTGCTGAAATTGAAACCCTTGTTGATTTCATATGTATGAATGGTTAGTTAATGTATCATATATGGTTATTTTTGTATAGGAAGATCTGTACGACTATTTGAGGGATTTTGATTCGGGGTTTAACTTATTGATTTTGCTTGTTTCGAGGTAAGTGTTCTTACGCTTACATATTGATTCATACTTTGTTTTAGGCATCTTTCTATATAGATAGAATTGGCCTATAATGAGATGTTGAGTTTACTAGATAATAGATGAACCATATGGAAATTGAGATGCTTTGATTATTGCTATGATTGATATAAATGTCATGGTTGACATATAAGTGACATTTGGTTGCTTATTGTTATAAATGTCTTAAATTGACATATGAATAACCGTATCCTTATGGTTAATTATTGGTTGGTGATTTGCTAAGCTTAGTTGCTTGTTTATTGTACAAAGTTATTCAAAGCTAAAGGCTTATATATATAAAATGTTCTTAGGAACATTAATGTGATTTTACTATACTTGGTGATTGATTTGGCATGTGGATTATACTTGCCTTGCTATTCATTTTTATGGATTATTCTTGATTGGTTCATATGCTCTTATGCCATGTTAACTTTAGGTTAATATGTGATTGATTAACATGCTCTTTTGTATTTGATATCTTGATTGATATTCATACGAGCTTGAGATATTTCTGAAAGTATATGATTGCTATGTTGAGCATGTTTGAGCATACGTGATTGAGATTGTGATATATGAATGCATTGATCATTCTTTGTGTTGCATTTATTGTGTGACACAAATATTGAGATACAGGCTGGGCCTGATTATATTTCGAGAGAGATCTCGATGTCGGTCTGGGACCGATGATTCTAGGCGAGAGCTTGATGCAGTACTGGGTACGATGCCGGTCTGTGACTGAGGGAAAAATGAAAAGAAAAAGAAAAAGAAAAGAAGACCCCGGGGCAGACATTTGCATGTGATTGCATTGCATTCATATGCATTTGAGTCGCATTCATTCATAGCATGTTTGATTTGTGATATTGATTTATGATTGCTTTATGAATGTTGATATGAGATTTATACGTGATTTTGGAGCAAAGTATAATTCTTATGTATGTTTGATATTTATGTTCATATTTGTATTGTTCTTATGAAAATTGGATATTGTTGATGTTTGATTCGTATACTGAGGTGGATCTTAAGTGATTGATACTTTGTATGAGTTATAAATTGGCAGAGTTGCTTTTGAGTTAAGTTTGAAATATTGTTGACTCTATATGAATAGGATAGAGGAGGATCATATCTTGTGTTGGGATATTGATTGTCCCTGTGCTCATTTAAATTATACAAATCAATTATTGTGTAAGAAACTTACTGAGTATTGAGAAATACTCACACTTTGTTTGAAATGTCTAAATGATGCGCAGGATGCAGATAGTTGCCACTGGACCAGAGCTGCAGTGATCTTACCCCAGATAGCTGTTGTCAGAGGTCGAGCTCCATTCATCTGTTTTGTGTGTTTCCATTTTTGAGATTGTACATGTTTGTACATATTGTGTAAATATTCATATTTTCAGTTTGAAACGTTTTCAAACTTGTATCCGTTTCCGCTGTAAAACTTTTTATACTACTTTTGGGTCAATTATGTTTGTAAAATGAATCTTTCATTTTCTCTCTCCTCTATTTTCACTTTGATTTATTATTATTATCATTTAAATATTGTTTATCAGGTTAAAAGGATTTTAAAAATGAGTTTCACAAATGAAATTAAGAAATATCTTCATAAATCGAAGAAAATGTGCGGTTGATTGCAAGTTGATGGATAGTTGATAGTAAGTATAAGTTAAAAGGAAATTTATGTATGAAAATACAAAGTACAAGGGGTGGTGGACTACGCACAGTGACTATGCGTAGTGGAGGTCAATAGACTCGCAGTGGGGCGACTCCCTGTACTTTATGATGACCACGCGTACTTCTCGGATTTGGGTAAAAATTATAAGTTCAAACAAAGACCGGAGAAAGGGGTAGAATGTTTAAGAAGTAAAAGAAGAGCTAGAGAGAAAGGGAGAAAGAGAGACAGGGAGATATAGAGAGAGATTTGTGAGGGATAGAGAAATTGAGCGACAGAACAGATTCGAGTTATAGAATCGATCATAATCTCGAGTCAGGAATCCATTGGTATAGTAGAAATAGATAAAATTCGAAGTTCATTGTAAATTTTTTTGAGTTTTACTATGAAATTATTGTGCAATTTATTTAAACTTAGAAATTGACAATTCGAGAAAAGATAGGAAACTGTTAGGGTTAAGTTTGAGCCTACAAAATTAATAAGTTAGTTTCAGGAATTTTATAAGGAGTTTTCTATATAGTTATATAGAAAATTATTAGAGTTCATTTGGGCATGCATCATAATTATTGTTATATTGGAGTTTTTAGAAAGATTTGTATATGTTGTCATAGGACGATAGATTAGGTGAGCCCGACAAGACACAAGTATACGCCAGTCCAAGTATTTCAGGTAGGAAGTGAGAAATCTACCCACTTTAAATACCTATTATATGATTATACTGTTATTACAGATAATTATGAATGAATAGCGTATATGTGAAAATGGACGGATATGATAGTAAGTGATTAATAGCCAATGAATATGAAAATGAAAAGTAAACAGGTACAGGATACGATAGAGATATACATAGGTATGTGACTGCTGTATATATGTGATATATATAGAGATATATATGGAATATAGTGGTTACAGGTTCACAGGTTTGGCTGTACAGGATATCAGCGCTGATCATAGCTTCAGCTGTACAAAATCACAGCTTTGGTTTATAGGTTCACAGCTCTGACTGTACAGGATGACATGTTTTTATGTTAACCGTACTGTTACAGATATGATTATGATATATTGATTTACATATGATTATAGAATTAAAAGATTACTCACCGAGCTCGCAACTCACCAATGGCAATTTTTGTTTAGGATCCAGTAGTGAGTTCAGATAGGCGTATAGTTTATACAGGTGGGTAACTGTAACTCCTGAACTACTTTCTCTCTTTTCGTCAAAGTTGAGCATAGGAGCTTTTGAGTGCTGTTGTGTGTATGCATGTACATATGACATGTTCTGTTGATGGATTTTTATAGATGTTTGGTTGTTGAGATTATTACTATATATATATATATATATATATATATATATATATATATGTATCTGAGTTTGTTGTTGGTTGAGATTAATATGATTGTTTGAAGTGTATGCTGATAGAGATAGGTTGATAGTTTCCTAAGAGTTGTTGATATGTTTGAGATTATCTTTACGGGTGTACAATATTGATTTTTGGGTATATCCAGGTTAAAACTGTTATATACCAGTTCTACGTAAAGTATGAACTTGTATAGCATAGAATAAAGGGCATATTATCTTAACACAAAGTTTAATCCATGAATGTGTTAACTAATACTATTGATATTCTGATTATATATCAGAGTAGCTGTAAATTTAATATAAGATAAAAGTGAATGTATGATTGAAAATATTAGGATCATGATTAACGATAATAAAATATATGAAGTTACAAGAAAGGTTTTAATTTATACGTACAAAAATGATAATTAGATGATTTAGATGATAATAAGATAGGACATTTTACTAACATTTTAGCCGAGCACATACTCATTTCCTCCTAATTCACACCCACACATAATTCTTTTAAATCACAATGCCAACATCCACATACCAACATACCCTATTCTCATACATCAATGACAAATTCCATTATCATGCACATAGTTATCCACCTTCACTGTGCTAATCATACACTCAATAGTCATTCAAACACATTATTGAAAATTAACATGCAAGCATAACTCTTCCAAAATTAACATTTTATATTTACAAACCACAAATCACATACCACACATAAACGTAATACATTTGATATCCATTAATCATCCACATCATTAACAGCAGTATGCTAAATGCGTATGCATCATGTTCATGACATGCCTTTTCATTATTCTTTTCTCAATGTCATGCTTTCTCTTATAGAGGATCCTCTCTCTCTTTCCCTTGGTTGTTCAACTGATGTCCATATGTTTAGAATTACTCAGTCTGGTAAGACACCTTTTTATCCGAGCACATGCATTTAGAATTACTCAGTCTCATATGAAACCTTATAATTTGAGGATATGCACTTAGCATTACTCATTCTTGCATTACCATTTTCATCTTTTTACTATGCAAACGGGTGCTGATGTGCTTAGAATTACTCAGTCTCAGATGACACCCTCCAGCCATGACACATACGCTTAGAATTACTCAATCTCACATTACCATTGTTATGTAAGTTGATCAACAGAGCTTCAATGCACTTAGAATTACTCAGTCTCACATGACTCTCTCTAATCCCTAGCATATGTTCTTGGAATCACTCACTCTCACATTGCTATTTTCATTCAAGTTATTCAACCAATGGTCAGCGCACACATTTATCACTATTTTTGTAATCAAATATAGTGTGGCCTTTCAATTCCATGTCTCTATCTCAACTCTACAATGCATGTATGCCACATGCACGTATGTCATGAATGCACATATTTAGATCACACTTTTCCACATGCCATTATTCATAAACTCAAGCACACAATACATTTATTCCAAAATAAATTTGTATAACCATGCTAAATCCATGAAAGTGCATCCATATCATGTAATCCAAATCAATCATGACAAATTAAATATTTTAAGACATTCCACACACATTATAATCATCCCAATGCATTCGTTTCTTAAAATTGTATACTCATATTAGTTCATAAAAATACATCCACTTTTTGTAATTAAAAGAAAATCATTATCAATTACACATTAATGCATCATGAAATTAAAAGTAAATCAACATTGAATTACCCACATCAAATATCATATCGTACATCTCAAGGCATCACCTCGATCTCATTTAGCTAAAGTCACTAGTAACATTACACATGTTTCATTTTATCATAAATACATCCAATTAGCATCGTAACATCACATCAAACATGTCAAACATCATACTATACACCACAAGGCATTATAAACTAATACACAAGACTACACACGCCTATCATAAGTCCCATCCCTAAGCATACATGGTTCATATTTCACATTAAATTTGTATAAATTACGTATTTAAGCCAGCCTACTTAACATTCAAAGACTAGATATGGATAAGTAAGTGACGAGGTATACACTTACCTCCAATCTAGGCGAGCCCCTCCGATAGTAGCTTTGGCTCCTTCAAAAACTTTGGTTCATACATTATTCGTTAAGACAACACTCATATGTTAAGAGTTTTGAACAAATTTACATCATTCAAACCCTAATTTCTTCTATTCCTCAATTTTCCCATTGCCTAACCCTAAATCCTAATTCAATTGGTTTCTCCTTTAGGATTCCATTTACCCATTATGAAATTCATCCTAAACAACACTAATTTCCTCCCCATTATCCCTAATCCTACTTTAGGATTCAAAATTAACCTTGATTGCATGTTTTCCTCCAACTATAGGTAAGAGCAAAATTTGGTAGGAGGCAAGGATTTTGTATATGTTTTGCTGAAATTTGTATGTGGGAAGGTGCCTTGGGGTTTGGGGAATGTTTTGAGGGTTTTTGTTATGTCTTCTCCTGGTTTTGGACTATTTTCGTCACTTAAATGACATGTCTAGGGTCCCGATAATGTAGGTTTTAAAGAAACTAACATATGACATGCCCAGCGTCCTGATAACGTAGGTTTCAAAGAAACTAATGTACGTTAGTCAACATAAGTTATTCTGGGTTTCTGCCCAGAATAACGTACATTATTTCCCAAGTAACAAACGTTATTCTGTAGTTTTCTAGAATAACATACGTTACTAGTTAGGTTAACATATGTTATTTTCTCCCTATCTGGAGCATTCTTCATTTTTTAACTCTCGCCTTGCCTTACCTCGATCCCCTTATGATTATTAATACTCCTAACATTGTTTTTCCTTGATTTATACCTATTTTTTAGAATTAAATTCGAGGGCAATACAACTCTGATAATCAAGTGTGAATTTTGAATTGATATGTACATGCAGATGATTTTCATATCACATCATTGCATAAAACGAGAATTGTGTGTTTCATGATGAGGAATGAAAATAAAGAAAAAAGAGCGAGAGCTCCAAAAATGAAAAAAAAAGGATAAGCTGAAATGAGAGCGAGAGCTCTCAAAAAAAAAATGGGGGACAAGCCCAAACAAGAGTGAAAGCTCTCAAAAAGAGAAAAAACAGTGATAAGCCCAAACTAGAGCGAGAGCTCTGAAAATGAAAAGAAAAGAGGATTGGCCAAGAGCGTGCATTGTGTGTAAATATTTGCATTTCATG
This sequence comes from Breynia disticha f. nivosa, assembly GCA_948193385.1. Taxonomy (NCBI): domain Eukaryota; kingdom Viridiplantae; phylum Streptophyta; class Magnoliopsida; order Malpighiales; family Phyllanthaceae; genus Breynia; species Breynia disticha. The sequence goes on from CANYCX010038520.1 coordinate 20,889, forward strand.
AAAGATTTGTGGCATTCTCGCATTTGATATATATATTTGTACGTATGATTTGTGGTCAATGGATTTACATGTTTGGGACTTACCGTGCTATGTGTGTAATTTTTAATAAATGAAGTTGTGTAGAATGGAATCTTATATTGTGGATTATGGATTATGAATTGTTGTTAATGATTGAGTATACTTGTTGGGGAGATATATGAATGAATAAGATTCTGAAATGATGAAATTCTAAATATATATGTTGTTGTGGCTTGCTCTACTGTGTGTGTATGACTTGGGAAAGAAAACCTTGAGTGGATGGTTAAAATTGGAGGTTATATGCAGTTTCAGAAGCCTAGCACGGCCAGCGTGCCTACCGACACGACATCGAGCCAGGCTACTAGATGTTCCAAACTTCTCACACGGACCGTATCAAGCCATGTTTTCTTTCAGAGCACCAGCACAACCCTTGTGCTGATTCACACAGGCTCGTGCTAGTGCACTATTTCTTCTGTAATGCAACACAGTGGTCGTGCCCACCAGCACACCCTGTGCTTCATGAGACAATTATGAACAATATGAATAGGTTATGGAACTAATTCAAACTAAGGATAATTCCTATTTTATAACACACTTAAGCCTAAAATAAGAATGAGTACTTATACACTACATAACTAATTAAGTCTTTTGTAGGTGTACATACTGAGTTTTATATTCACATAAGTTGGTTTGATCATGATGAATGCAGAGCGTTAGTAAGTACTTCTTGTAGCAAAATTTTGAAAACCCTAGGAGTGCAGAGACAACGAGTAGGTCGGCGGCTCTTAGACTATAATGCCCCAAAAATTATATCCGACAATTAGCGAAAATATTACGTAAATTCGGTGGAAAGATATTGAAAACTTGGCCTGAAACGGCCAAGGGAACGGCCATGGAAACTGTTTCCATGGCCGTTCTACACCAAATGGTAGACTCAAATTTGTTTTTTGTGTATAAGGGGAACAGCCACCCAAACGGCTTGGGTAGGTCGTTCTACAGGCTGTTCGGTCTGATGGGACTTTAAAAATAGATTCATTTTGGACGAAAAGAGAGAGAGAAAAACATATTTGTTCAACATACCCGACCCATCCACTTCCCAAAACCCTAGAAACACCATCCTAACCTTCCTAGACCTCAAAACCTTGCTTCCACACATAAAAGCTCGTAGATTTTGCAAAGGGATATAACCTAGACGAGCTCTAGGGTTTCCAAATAGATTTTAGCAAGGTAAGCTCCTTTTTCATCCAAACGTTTTGTGTAAAATTGAGGGTTTTATGTAGGGTTTTATAGGTTTTGATGGGTGTTCTTAATGGTTTATGAATGTAGCTAAGTTTTGTAAGAATGATGGGTGTTTTGTGATTTTAGGGTTGATGTAATTGGGGATTTATGGGAAAAAGGTATTAGAATATGAAATTTAGTTTGAAAATGAGTGTAATTAGCAAACTGTGGCTTATTTTATGTAGTAGTAAGGAATTCGGGACCCTGGGCAGCGTTGTGTCGAGAATCAACTATGCAGATCTCGAGGTAAGTGTACTTTGACGCTTACCAGTGCAAGTCTTGTCTTTGAATGGTTAAATTTATGTGATTAATGCTACAATAATGAAATGGTAGCAAAATTTGCTTGAATGCTCTTATGTGATTAATTAGAATTTTGTGAATTTATGTTTGGCATGAGTGATTGGCAAATGATGATGGTGAGGTGTGGTGAATGTTTTTTTGATGAACTGAATGATGATTATGAGGTTGCTTAATTGTACGTAATTAAGTAATATATTGTGTAATGATTTATGAGGGCTTGAATGACAATTGGAATGTTTTGTGTTGTATTTTATACATGGTTGTCTCTTGCCACTAGTTGGTACTCTATGAATGTGTGTGTGTTGATTGATGCCATGAGTTGGCCATTTGTAGATATGTGAGCATGTTCATGTTGAATTGCGAAATGATATTGTGTTGATCTAATATGCCAAATTCTATTAATGAGAATGTGTGGCTTATGTTGTGCATGTGGAAAGAATGATATGAAACATTCATGTGTATATGATGTTGTTAATTTGCAAATGCATATGTTGCATTCACACATATAATTGTTGGCAATTGCATGAGCACGATTGTATGTTCATGCTTGAGACAAAAAGAGAGTGGAGTTGTAACGCCCCAAAAATTCGTCTAGCCTAAATCGAGAGAAGAATGTTAAGATTTAAGAACATTTCATGATATAGGTTTAGTTGAAAAGATGGTTATTCAGGTTGGAGAACATGTATATAGGAGTGTGTGCTTATTGGGAATCGAAAAGAGTCAAAAACGACCAAGTGTTGCAGGCTGCACATGAGTAACTTTCATTAACACTATAGATAATGAACGTTACTCTTCCCAGAAAAACCAAAAATCTGCAGGTTGCGTAATGAACGTTATTTAAACCGTAATGAACGTTATCGAGAGTCAGTACAGCTTATTAAATGTCCAAAACTTCTGTCCAACGAGCCATTACTCCCATTTACCAACCAAAACACTTCCAAAACATTTTCCCAAGTGATTTCGACCCTTCTTACCATAAAACCTATGCATAAACAACAACTTTAGATCAAAGAAACCACATTTTAGCCTCCGATTGAGCCCATCTCTCTCTAGGTTTGGAAAGTGACGGGATTGAAGGTAAATGCCCAATCTTTGGTTAAAATGTGTGGAAATTAGGTGCATTGTATATGGTTGTGTGTATGACTTAAA
>CANYCX010038622.1:0-10907 GCA_948193385.1 Breynia disticha f. nivosa
GTATTAATGCATCGAAAACCATTCTTCTGTCTTTTCTCATTTACACAACTTGTGTTGATTGAATGTTCCAAAAAGAAAAAAAAATATAGTGCATTTTCAGCCTTTAATTAAAAATGAATTTTCGAGAATTTTGGCGTCACACCAAATATGTACAAATTTGATTAGTTAGAAAAAAAAGGAGACAAAAAGGTTGAAGACAATTGAAAAAATATTCAAAGTATGCACATATTAGTTCAAAAAAAGTTCAAAAAGGTATAAATTTGATCAGTTGAATAAATTTTCAAATCAAAGCATAGATTAGCTTCAAAAAAAGTTCAAAAAGGTACAAATTTGATCAAATAAGTACAAATTTGATTAGTTGAACAAATTTTCAAATTAAAGCACAAATTAGTTCAAACAAGATAGACAAAAGTACAATTTAGTTAATCACATGACAATTTAGTTAAAATAAAATAAAAAACCTCTATATTGTTCAAATAAGTAAAACATTGATCATTTGAGCTGACTCTGAACAAAATAATTCGAAGAATACACATTAGTTTAGAACAAAACAGCAAAATCTCCAAAAAAGTATAAAAAATAATTTAACAAAGTTTAAACGAAGAAACCAACACACGAATTTCAAATAGAAAGCTAAAATTACAAACTATAACAATAAAATCCCAAATTAAAACTAAAAGCAAGTTGAAAAAACTAAAAATCGCAGAAAAACGAATCTAATAAAATGATTAAAATAAAAAAAAACTAAAGAACAAAGAAAAAAATTTAACGAGCGAGTAATGATAAATAAACTGAGGAATTCTAAAAAGATAATTAGAAGAATAAGATAAAAGAAAGATGAAGAACTAGGAAATAAAATAAGAAGGATAATGTTGAATTAAAAAGTAAAAGAAAATTGAGGGGAAAGAGAATATATACTTGAAAAGAGTGAGAGAACAAAAGAACAAAGGATGGGAAAGAGAGTGAGAGAACAGAAGAGCAAAGGATGAGAAAGAGAGTGAAAGAACAGAAGAGTGGAGGAGGAGAAAGAGAGAGGTTAAGGGAATGTGAAAAAGAACGTAAACCTTAAGATTAATAAGTAAAGTTCCTAAAATGTCCTCCACAGTTATTAAAAAAGTGATTTGAGTATAACCTTAAAATTATAACTCTAAATAGGCATTTTCACAAAATAAAAACTCAACATGTGCATTTATTTAAAATAAAGTCAAACAAAGGTATTTTTTAAAATGTCTAAACTAAAGAGGGTATGGCAGATAATTAATACTTTAGAATTAGGGTATTGACACTTTGTTGGTTTTTTTTATAATCACACTATTGTTTTAAAAGTTTTATTGATATATATTAGTTTTTAATTTTTTTACATATTAGTTAACAATCATATATTTTTTAAGTATTAAAAATAATATAAACTTAATATGAAATTCATGTAAACTTTGTATAAATTTTATATGAATTTAAATATTTTTATGTATAAGTTTATGTCTATTTTATATGCATTTCAACTTATTATAAATTTCTAACTTGATATATAGTAAATTTCTATATTTTTTATAGATTTTGTAAAGATTAACTTTTATATGAATTTTTGTTGTTTTAAACTAAATATAAACTTTATGTATACTTTGTATCAACTTTATCAACTCTAGAACTTAGGTATATTTATAATTTAACATATAGGTGTAATTATTTTAAAAAATGACTAATTTATAAATAAATAATATAAATGAGGTCTATATGAAATCAACCGTTAAAATTAAAAAATAGTAGTGTGGACTAGGCTTGGAAATAAAATAACTCATGCCATATCTGTTAACTTTCGTCCTTTTAGAACAGTTTCAGACCTACAATTTTCACCTCATGATCTTTTGGAGTCGCTCCCCATTGGCCAACAAAAAAAGAGCTCTAGTAATGTTCTAGACAGACCAAAGGTTAGTGACTACTTATGCTGCTAATTTGCGATTTTGTGTTTGTTCTTATCCTCAATAAACATGTAATTTTTTTTTCACAATGACATGCAATGATAGGAAACATTCTAGGGAGAAAAAGGCATTATAATTAAGTTTTAAGAGTGAGATGACCATTCATTAATGATGAATGGTATCAAGAAAAGAAATTGTTCAAGAAAAAAATGGTAAAAGCAAAAGATGTTACTCATTAACAGTGGCAGAAGGAAAAGGGGGAGGGGGACGCGGTGGGGAGCGACCAGCGCTTGTCATGAAACACCTAGGAGCATCACTTCCCTTTAGCAACAGAGTAAGGGGAGTGGTAGTTACATGATGTTGAAGCTTTTTTCAGATTTATGGAGGATGAGTGCGATAAAGAACGAAAGGAGTTAGGGTTGTTGTACGACAGAGAAAGGAGGAGGTAGGGTTGTATGAAGAACAAAGGAGGAGAAGGTGTGTGAGGGCGACGACGGTGTACGACGAACTTTGGAGAATGTCGATCGCAATCAGAGAAGAAATCAAAACAACAATGCTTGAGTTGACCTGGCATGGCTAATTGAAAACAAGACGACGATGCTTAAGTTGATGATTTGTGGTTTTTTAAAAAGAAAAAAAATAATAAGCAAGGATTGAAAGAATTTTTGGCATAAATATTCAAAAGAATAAAAAATAAAGTAAAAGGTTGTCATTTTAGACAAATTGCTAGCATTTTAAAAAGAAAAAAAGCAGAGGGAATATAGTGATTTTTTTATTCACAAATTAGGCTAAAAATATGTCGTTTTTAGGTCTTTGAATGTAAAATCATATACCAAAAACAACTGAAGCATCCAAGACATTTCTTTCTTCAAATTTCCTCAACCCTCCAAAAAAAATGAAAACGCTAATCTTCACCATTTTTGAAACCATTTTATTATTTCATATCAAAATACTTTCATATTTGTAGTTATCATTCTATCATCATCAGCAACAACGTATTTACTCAACAAATACATTTTAGTCTTGTCTTGGCCTTCATACTCTGGTTATTTTTTTTGAAAAAAAAATGTTAAATGTTTAGTTATTGATTTATTGTGATTGTTAGTTGATTATGGTTAGTCATTAGTTACTAATAAGTTTAATTGTTTCTTTTTGGAGGGTTGATAGGTTAGTTTAATTGAATTTGTGGATTATTTATAACTAAATTATAAATGAATTTTTTATTTTTTATTTTAGTTTATAAATGAATTTTTGATTATTTATAAATTGTGAATTATTTTTTATTGTGGGAAATATTTTGTTATTTTTCTAAAAAAAATTGTGGATGATTCATCTAATGTTCCAATTCCTGCACTGGAAATTTCGAATCCTCTAAAGAATGTGAATATTAAACGGAGGAGAGAATTTGATTATAATCCAAATGATGTTGTTAGTGATCCAGGGTTGAGAAAACTAATTGAAAGTTTTGATGTTGAAATAAGAGATCTTGTTCAAAGGGAATATATTTGTAGGGAACCTTGTCAACATATTAGTCATACCTATCCGAGAAAAAAATGGGTCAAGATAATATGTGTTTTAGAGATATTTGGTTTAGGAGACGTCCATGGTTAGACTGTAGTATTGCGAATGATGCTCCCTATTGCTAACTAAGAGGACCCCCTGGCCTCTGTCAACCTACAGGGTATGTTTTACTCATCTGTGCAGCCTATAAGTGGAACCATTTTAGGGGAAGACCTCTCTTCGGCTATGGCGACAGTCCTACACTTATTCTCTCTGGAACTTTTAGCCGTGAAGGAAGAAGTAGTCAGATCAGCCATTGACGCTATTGACAGTTTCATATGCTCGAATCTTAGTGTAACCCAGAATTTTTCTTTGTGTGGCCTGAGGAACCGTATCTCGGTCTTATGACGTGATTACGCTTATGTTCGACCTGCAAAACAGCTGAAATAATTACCGACAGTTTATTACCTGGTGCCAAAAAGGAGTACTCCAAGTGATCTGGTAACGTCTTGAGTTCAAGAACCGAAGGGTCCTCGAGTGATGTCTTTAATCTCTGCTCGTTACTCTGATCTAGCCCCTCAAATTTCTATTTGCGCTTGGCAAATTCTGAGGCTTTGAGATGAACAATTTGTTCAAAAACTTGAATATCGTCCTGTTTTGCAGTCTTGCCCTGTAGCAGACAGCGCATCAGTGGATCTGTAAATATCAATTCCTGTAAATAAGTAGACAAAGATGACTGAAAGGAACTAACAAAATAGCACTGGTCGTCCTGACTTATGGAATGACGCAAGGATTTCAAAATGAAAAAATGACTTCTTCCTCACCGACTCACAAGACCAATTTACTGTCACTAACAACTATAATAGCCCCAGCAGTGGCTAAAAATGGACGACCTAGAATCAATGGTACCTCAACATTTTTATCCATATCCAATATAACAAAATCAACAGGAAATATGAATTTATCCACTCGCACCAAAACATCCTCAATCTTTCCTCTAGGAAACTTAACAGATCTATCAGCTAACTGCAAACTCATCCTAATAGGTTGTGGTTCACCTAGGCCTAGGTGCTTAAACATCTTATATGGCATCAGATTAATACTAGCTCCTAAGTCAGCTAAAGCCTTCTTGCACAGTAAACTACCAAAAGAGCAAGGAATAGTGAAACTCCTTGGATCATGTAGCTTTGTGGCAGTTTGTTTTATAGCAAAACACTATTCACTCAGAGAGACAGTAGATCTTTTCCAGTTTGTACTTGTTGGAGAGTAGTTCTTTCAGAAACCTCGCGTACTTGGGCATCTGTGACAATGACTTGACAAAAAGGATTTTAATATGTAACTGTTTATAGATGTCAAGAAACTTACCAAATTGTGCGTCTGTACGCTCTTTGTTCAGTCTAGCCAAATATGGAATTTTTGGCTTGTACTCTGTACTGGCTCTTTAGCTTTGGTTTCTGGTGGCGAAGGAGTCTTTTCCTTCTCTTTCTCTAGTGGAATGGTCTCAGTGGATACCTGCACATGTCTGTTAGACAATGTATCTTTAATAGTATCAGGTACCTTAGGAAGTTCCCAACCACTCTGAGGTGTGATTGCTTGAACTTGCTCTCTGGGGTTGATCTCTGTATTGCTAGGTAGAGCACCTGGTTGTCTCTTAGAGGTTACCTTTGCTAACTGCCCGACTTGTTTCTCTAAGTTATGGATGGAGGCTTCACTATTGTGAGAAGAGGTCTCCACTGCAGAAATGCGGACATCAGCTACTTGAATAAATTTGGAAAGGATATTTTCCAAACCTATTTTTCACTCCAGTTGAGGAGCCTATTGTTGCTGAGGTTATTGCTACTGTTGTTGAAAACCTGGGGGTTGATTTTACCACGTTCCACCCTAAGAAAAATTTGGATGGTTCCTCTATCCCTGATTATAGCTCTGACTGTAGGGGTTATTCTATTAATGTTGGTGTTGCTATCCTAAGTAATTGTGCACTCCATGACATTCCTGCGATCCTAATTATCATCTTGTGTGGCCACCTATAAGACATGGTTAGTAAAACCAGAAGACGGAAATGAAAAGCCATTAATTTTCATACTCAATGCCTCAACCTACATAGCCAAAGCAGTGATTGTGTCCACATCATATAACCCTGGTCGCTTTTTTAATGCCTCGAAAAGATTACGACAAATATACGAAAAATTAGCGGAAAATTGGCAGAAATTGGCCAAGAACGGCCACAGGAACGACCTATGGCTGTTTCCCATGGCCGATCCCCCTAGAACCATGTGAACGGCCACATGGAATGGCCATAGGCCGTTCACATGGCCGTTCGGCATGCTGTCAGGCCGAATTAAAACGCGTGTTTTGACGGGAGAGAGACATTATATTTCGAGTTCCACACGTCCAAACACCTCCAAACCCTCCCAAAACCTTCAAACCATAATCCTAAGGTCTCTCCAACCTCAAACCCACCAAGAAACACTTAAATTGCAACAAATTCATCTTCCCAACCAGTTCCTCCTTCATAGTAGGGTTTTTAGAAGAAAGAAAAGGTAAGATGAATCTTCTTTTAAGCTAAAATATGAGTGAAATCAAGTACATTTGATGGGGTTTTGTTAGGTTTTTATGGTAGTTGATGAACCTATAACCATTTAATGAAAAACCAAAGGATTTAGGGAGATTTGAGAATAAGGGTTTGTGGGAGATTTTGGGAATTTTGATTAATTAAGATAATAAATGGAAAATGTGGTATTTAGGGTGATAAATGAGGTTAATGTGAGATGTAATGCGTGTGGGTAGCGAGATTCAGAATCCGAACAGGGTATCGGGCGAGGAATTTGTTCTTGGAGCCCGAGGTAAGTGTGCTTAACATTTTAGTTCGTAGTGTTAGCCTTGTTTGGATGATATTATGTTTGGGAATGTCTTGTTTGTTCATATGTTGGTTGATTGTTTTCATAAAAGGAAAATATGCTTAGATTTGCTTGAAATTTGTGTTTATGAGAATTGTATGAAATTGAATGGTTGATGTGATATGTATGTGCTGCTTAGTTATGTGTGGTTTGGTTATGTGTCTTAAGAAAGGAGATGTGGTAATGTAATGGGTTTTGTTGAATTGGGTGATTATGACTTGTATGGTGGAAAAGAAATATGGATGCTTAAATTGTGGTAGTTCATTACATGTTAAATGAACCTTGACCAATTGGAGATGTGAACATGAAATGCTTGAATTTGGATATATTACATGTCATTGATGGCTTGGCATAAGCATCGTGTGTGTTCATGTTAGGAGACATTATAAGGGGGGCTCGTACCCACAATTGAGGAAGGGCGTAATTACTCTCTTACAAAAGAAAGAGATGGAGTCTCGGACTCAAAAAAGAAGAGGCGAGTGAAATCCCTCTTACAAATGAAGAAGGGAGTAAAATCCCTCTTACAAATGAAAATAATGGGACCTAGGTTCATAAATGAGGAAGAGTGAGAACTCTATCCTACAATAAGGCTCCAGAGCACAAGCATATCATATATTGCATTAACATGTGCATAATTGAATTCATCCATCCTTAGCATTGATGAACATAAAGTTACTTGGCATACTTAATAAGTGAATGAGCATGTTTGTCGTGATGAATGAATGTGGTATGTTATGATTATTGGAAATGGTGAGATTGTGTGAATGGATATTGTAAGATGTTTGGAATGTGCTTGTATGTGATAGTTAACCGGTGTACTTTGTGATAATGATGAAGTATGTTAATAGGTGTTGGAATGTCATGTAATGTGTGGGTTGTGTATGAAATGAATGTATAGGCAAATGAGGGAAAATGGTATATATGTTAAGTAATGAATTTTGCTAAATTAGGAACTAGCAGGTGTGAACGGCCAAGGGAACGGCCAGCTTAGCTATTTCCCATTGTCGTTCCTTGAGAAAAATGGCTAGACAGGGGCCAAATGGCCAGGTGAAATGGCCAAGTGGCTGTTCCCCTTGGCTGTCCCCCTGTTCTGATTTCTTAAATGGAATAGTTAAGAGGTGTTTGAGCTAGTATAGTTTGTTTATCGATTTCTAGGCTTAATGAATTATATTTGTGTGGAGGTTAGGCCGTACAGGCCGAAGGTTCCCCTGCGCACTCAGCATAATAACTATAAGGATTCGCTTACTGAGTATTCTTTATACTCACCTTTATTTTGCTATTTATATGTGTGCAAAGTGACAGTAGCCAGTGCAGGGATATTCTTTTTTGGCAGAGCTAAGACGTGTGATACCCGCAGCTAGGTCGACTTCTACAGGATTTTTGGAAAAACTTATACTTTTGTATTTTGCATAGCCACATGCATGACAGTGTAGGCATTGGCACTTGCATTGTTTTAAACCGAAAACCAATTCGCTTCCGCATACTTACAGTTGATTGTATTTTGGCCGGTTTAAATGAGATGCATGTATGTCATTCTTCATTTATATATTTATATATACATTTTCTTGATTTTTATTGATTATTATTTTTAAAAAAATGGGTGCAAAATCTAGATTTAATGAAAAATGAACTTTGCAAAAATGGGGTTCACAGCTTTGGTGGTCTAACTTTGGTAGCTCCTCATTGGTAGTTATTCGTTGCCATTTGCTTAATGAGTTCCTGAGCTGCCTCTGGTGTCTTACTGTTCAATGTTCCACCAGCTACTGCATTAATTAACTGTCTAGTTCTTGGGTTCAAACCACTATAGAGAGTCTGAACCTACATCCAAGTGGCAGACCATGGTGTGGGCATCTTCAAAGCAGATCCTTAAATCTCTCCCATGTATCATATGAAGTCTCCAACTCCAGTTGAGCGTAGGATGAGATGTCATTCCTCAGTTTGGTTGTCTTGGCAAGTGGAAAATACTTGGCCAAGAACCCTTCAAACAATACATCCCAAGTGTCTATAGATCCTCGTGGCAAAGAGTTGATCCATTATTTTATGTTTGCCCTCAAGGAAAAAGGAAACAATCTCTATTTGATGGCATCATTTGAAACACCATTTATTTTTAAGGTATCATAGACTTCTAGGAAGTTTGAAAGGTGGGCATTGGGATCCTTACCCTGTAAACCATCAAATTGCAGGTACTGTTGGACCATCTGGATAACGTTCGGCTTAATCTCAAACTTATTATCCGCCACAGTTGGTCGGACTATGCTAGATGTATTTCCTGTCATATCCATCCGAGCATAATCAAACATTGTCCTTGGATTTTGATCGCCCATGGCTTGAGTTACTAAATGCTCCAACTCTGAGTCACTCTTGGTTTTGAGATCAAGTGTAGCTTCCCTCAATAACTGTTCACAACGTCGAAGAAGGACTGTGCGTTCAATTTCAGGATCTATTTTGACAAGGTTGGAATTGTCACTCCTAGTCATAAACTATCTGTGAACCTACAATAACATCAACAAAACCCAAGCGTAAAATCCAATGATAGAAAAATAACAAAAAGAAAAATAAGAACAAATGATTAGAGTAATAATTAGATTGAGTTCCTAATATTGAACCTTCCGTGGCAACGCCGCCAAAAACTTGATGTGAATTCTTTGCAAATCCACTGCAGTTTGCTAGGTAAGTATACCTATCAAATAGTAATATAGCTACAGAGTATTAGATGTCAATCCCACAAAGATGTTTAGGTACTAATACTATCAATCTCAACTATTATCTAATCGGAAAATTATTGAATATGGAAATTTAACTAATTATTAGTAATGACAAATAAACTACACAATTCATAGTAAGAAAACAAGAACAATGCAAAAGAATTGGGTTAATTCAAATGGAGAAAGGTGGATACCTAGACTCAACTCCTCCTATGACTTCATACTTGTATAACTCAATCAATTTGGGAATTAATGAATATTGGACAACATGAATGTCTATTTTTTGCTAAAATATCTCTCGACTATATTAACAACTAAGACTAAGTTGATTAGCCAAAACCCTTAATCTAGCATTAAGTTTCATACATTCCTCTATTAGCATTACACTAATACGGAGGAGTTCTAAAATTCTATCTCTAGAGATGAAGGCAACTCATTTCAATTGTAGAAAACCTAATTTGCAAGATGATTTCTCAACCTATCAATGCAAAGTTATGTTGCACATTTTAACCGCATAATTGAATCTCGATAAAAATTTGATTAAAACCACAAATCAATCAAGTCATAAGTCGTAATTTATCATAGGATTCGTCTAATCAAGATATCCATAACAAATTTAGCTTATGTTCAAACTAAATTCAACAATCAACATCAAAGATATCCATGAAAAAGACAGATAACCCATTAGAACTCTTACAAGATCTATAGATTGACTATCTAACACAAGAATCTTTAAATTAGTTATTCTTCGACTCGAATCTCTGCTCCTTTTGCTCTGAACTTAGGTCCCTTGGTCTTTACGGCTCTGAAAACTGCATATCCCCTCTTTTTCCTCTTAAAATTCTTTATATAGTAGGGTTATTTCTGCACCCCGTAAGTTGTGAATGGTCATGCAAACGGCAAGGAAATCTTTTGTCGGGCTGTTTGGTTCTGTACTGCACACATTGATGGTGGAAACAGACATGGTAATGGGTAGTTCAAACTGTTCCCAAGGCAGTTCTGGAGCATTCATGTTCTGATTCAGAGGAAACAGTGATGGAAATGGCCTGTGGTGGTCGTTTTGGTGGTCGTTCGACACTGCACTATTGCATTTCTTCACGATTTTGCTCTGTTTCGATCCAAATTTTGCCTTTTTTGCTTCGAGTTCCATGAATGCCTGAGGATATAAAAATTATGAAATTTATACGGATATCTTGCCAAATTTAACCTAAAAATAGATAAATTCTGTGAAAATAGATATGAAATATATATATATAAAACGACATTTATCATGTACGAGGCTCAAAGAGACAATGTGCAGAAACTGACCTCAAAATTAGAGCATCACAAGGTGGCCCTTGATGAACAACTTGCCTCAATCGAGCAGTGGAAGGAAGAAATCTGGTTCTTGGAGGCCAAGATAGCGTAAATGGAAGAGACAATCAAGAGTGGCCTTGAAGCTTTTGGTGCGCTAGTCCAGCTTCTTAACAGTGAGAGGTCTGCTACTACTTTCGATGGACACTCGTTCAAGGACCATTTTCCAGAAATTTCTGCGTGCCAGGTTCAGTTGCAGGACTTAGACAACATCCTTCAAGGGTATCAGCTGCAGTGGGGCGAGGAAGTTTAGCACGCTAGTTACCCGTTTCTGTGACCAGTTAATATCAACCTTCTATATTTTGGAAGTTGCCTATTTGTACTTGCTTCTAGGCTATTTTGTAGCGGTCGTGGGCCACCTTAAGATCACTCTATAAACATTATGGAGGTTGTCCATGTCACTCCTATTTTGCTTAGATTCGTTAACTTACATTGGTGGCCTTTGGCCCTATTGAAGCAAATAGATGATCACTGGTATGATAGTAGTCCAGCTTTCTCTACTACTTTGCTTAAGATATTTGGATGGTCAGAGA
>CANYCX010039397.1:0-14511 GCA_948193385.1 Breynia disticha f. nivosa
TGGCCTTCTTAGTGTATAAATATTTATTTGTGGGGATCTTTTGAAAGCTGTACACAACACAATGCATTCCGAGTGAACTTCCCTTCATCTTTAACAACTCTGTTGTCTCATCAAAAGCCAAATGAAGTTGCTTTCAATACTTGTTTTCTTTTCTGTGAAGTTACTGTGGCTTTTGCAAGCCAATGTTGCAGGAAATGATACAGACCTCCTTTCATTGCTCAAATTCAAACAAGGTGTAACCATTGATCCACATGGAGTTCTAAGTTCATGGAATGAATCGACCCCTTTTTGCAACTGGGTTGGAATCACATGCAGCCGCCGCCATCGTAGAGTCACATCCATGGATTTAAGTGGACAAGATCTTGTTGGCTCTATCTCACCATACATTGGCAACCTGAGTTTTCTCAGGGTCATTGATCTTCAGAACAACAGCTTCTATGGTCCAATCCCTGAAGAAGTCGGTCGATTATTTCGCCTGCAAAAGTTCTATGTCTCAAACAACACAGTAGGAGGAGAAATTCCAGTAAGCATTACCAATTGTTCACAACTCATGGAAATTGATTTGTCCCTTAATAAAATCACTGGAACAATTCCTGTGGAGATTGGTTCGTTGAAAAAGCTTGAAAGTCTTGTCCTTCCGAGAAACAATATGACAGGAGAACTCCCTTCTTCTATAGGCAACATTTCAGCTTGTAGCGTCTTTGTGATAGCAAGCAACAATATGAAGGGAGGTATTCCAGAAGAGTTGAGTAGACTAACAAAATTAACTGTACTGGCTCTGGCAGACAATAAATTATCAGGTGAAATCCCGCCATCCATTTTCAATATCACATCCCTCAATTTCATTTCATTATCAACAAACCAATTTCACGGAATTCTTTCAGATAATATATTTCTCCCTCTCCCCAATCTCATCATAATTAGCATTGGCGCGAACATGTTTTCTGGACCTATACCAAAATCCATCTCCAATTGCTCTCAATTGGAATACATTGACGTGGGGGAGAACAATTTTGTGGGACATGTTCCGAACAATCTCGGAAGATTGCAAAATCTCGGTATTTTAAATCTTCGAACAAACAATCTAGGTAGTTATTCGAACAATGATTATGAATTCTTTCCTTCTTTGACAAATTGCAGCAAATTACAAACCTTGTCATTTGGGAAAAATCATTTTGGAGGTATTTTACCTCGTTCTATGGTCAATTTGTCAACTCAACTCTATCTTCTCGACATCGGAGGAAATCAAATATCAGGAAGTATCCCAACTGATTTAGACAACTTTGTAAATTTAATTGGTCTCAGCATGGAGTATAACCTTTTCACGGGATCCATTCCTTTGTCCATTGGAAAGCTTCACAAGTTGCAATACTTATTATTAAAGCAAAATGAACTCTCGGGTGAGATTCCATACTCTTTGGGAAACCTTACTAATTTATATAAGCTTTCATTATTTGGCAACAAATTGGTAGGAAGCATCCCTTCAAGCATGGGGAACATGAAAATGTTGGGTTATCTTGATCTTTCTGAAAATAACCTCAATGGAGAGATTCCGTTTCAAGTTCTACTTCTTTCATCATTATCAAGAGGGTTGTTTTTGACACAAAATATGTTAACCGGCGTTCTACCTCCCGAAGTTGGGAAGCTGACAAATTTGTTTAACCTCAGTGTAGCAGAAAATAATTTGGCAGGCAAAATCCCAGAAACCATTGGAGGGTGTGGCTCATTGGAATTTCTTCGTCTAGAGGGAAATTTGTTTGAAGGAACCATCCCTTCATCTTTGGTTTCTTTGAGAAATCTTCGGAAATTAGACCTTTCAAGAAATAACTTGTCAGGACAAATTCCAAAATTTCTTGAAAATTTTACATTTCTAGTATACTTGAATCTCTCTTTCAACAATTTTGAAGGGGAGATACCTACTAAAGGAGTCTTTGGCAATGTAAGCGCAATATCATTGTATGGCAATACCAAGCTTTGTGGTGGAATTCCTCAGCTCCATATACCAAAATGTCCCTTTGAAAAGATGAAGAAAGGAAAATCATCAACTATGAAGCTAGCAACCATAACTTCTTGCGTGGTTGTTTCAGTTCTCTTGATGACAACATTTGTTTTGCTTTATCGAAAGAGAATCTTGAACAAGAAGCCACTGCCCTTGGTCTATAGCAGAGAACAATTGATAAAAGTATCGTATGGAGATGTTTACAGAGCGACAGACGGATTCTCTCCTAATAACTTAATTGGGTCTGGAGGCTTCGGCACAGTATACAAGGGATCACTTGCTCAAGTAGAGAAGCCTGTAGCTGTGAAGGTCCTCAACCTTGAAAAGAGAGATGCCACAAAAAGCTTCAAAGCCGAATGCAGAGCTTTTAGGAACATCAGGCATAGGAATCTTGTCAAGATTTTAACGTACTGCTCCACCATTGATTACAAACGTAATGAGTTCAAAGCTTTGGTTTATGAATTCATGGCAAATGGGAGTTTGGAGAAGTGGTTGCAACCATGTTTTGCCTGCGAAGGCAATTCAAGCAGTCTAAATTTTCTTCAGCGACTGAATATTTCAATTGACATTGCTATTGCGTTGCACTATCTTCATGATCTTTGTGAAGTACAGATCGTTCACTGTGATCTAAAGCCTAACAATATTCTTCTTGATGAAGACATGGTTGCACATCTAAGTGACTTTGGATTGGCAAAGCTTTTCTCCACAAGCAATGAACCATCATTGAGTGAAACAAGCACGATTGAAAATAAAGGAACAGTAGGATATGCTGCTCCAGGTAAATACATCTCTCAACTCCTAGAACTTGAACCCATTTTCTCTGCTATAGTTGATTAATCAAATAGATTGCAAGACTTGTTCTTTGTTAATCTTTGATCATAGAACTAAACATTATTGTTATAAATTTCAGAATATGGAATCGGTGCTACTGCATCAAAAGAAGGGGATGTTTACAGCTATGATATACTTCTGTTGGAGATATTCTCAGGAAGAAAACCAACTGATGAAATGTTCAGAGACGGATTGGATCTCCATGGATTCGTGAAGGAAGCTTTGCCTACAAGGCTTCTGCAGATCATAGACCCAACATTTCTTCATAGAGATGCAATTGTAGAAGTAGCAGCTGAAACACATGATGACAATGGATTAATAGCGGAGAATGGAGGGATGAGCAATGACAACCTCACACAGATGGGATCAAGTTTGCACAAGTGTCTACACGCTATTTTTGAAATTGGGGTTGCTTGTTCAGTTGAATCACCCAAAGATCGAATGAATGTGAAGGATGTTACTAAAAAACTGCAAGTTATCAAAACTGACTTTGTTGATAGTTGTAGTGGTGACAGAAGGCGTAGAACAATGATGCAACATATTGATGGGTAAATACTTCACTTAGCATTGCAGTTTTTCCACCATGTAGGCTTGATAATGTTAAATTGCACTTTCTTTTATGTACGAAATTAAAAAAGTTGAACTGAAAGAACTTCCATGTTACATGAATTGCAGGAATGGACGATGAAGTGCAGTGAGATTGCAGAAGCAAATAACCCTTGTTGCCTCTATGACTAAGAATAAGCTTTTGTCGTTATGTTGTGTAATATTACAGTGTTTCCATTTTAAGCTTTTCCATTGGGGGTTATGTAATGTTGCAGTATATTGTTTCCTTTTTCCAATGGATATATGGTTAAGAAGCAAACATGGATAATATGATATACTTGCTTTATAAACCTCATTGTTGGAGTTGTATTTTTCTGTTTGGGAACATATCTCATTGAAAGTCTATGTAGGTATGGCAATTCATACTAGTCATCTCATAGTTGTTGTAAAACAAGTATTGTTGTTATATAAACTTGGGTTCTGAATGTTTATATGAAATGAGTATTGTTCGTTTTATTCGATTTTCAAAAATCAAAACCGAAACCGAACGAAAAACCAAACAAACCGACTAATAAAACTGAATAAACCAAACCAATCGAACTAAAAAAACCAAATTCAATTCGGTTCGGTTCAGTTAAACAGTTCGGTTCTATTATGCCCACCCATATCACAAACCATGAAATAAGTCGTTCTGACTTGTCTTGGTGCAATAAATATATACAACATAATTAAATTTTCAGATTCTTTATTTTTTTAATATTTAAAAATGGTCCAATTGACTCATTCATTGGTTGAACTGGTCGGTTCAGCGGTTTTTACCGATTCATTTGCTAACCTGTTTGAATAAAATCGGACCTGAATAGTGATCGGTTCATCGATTCGACAGACCATTTCGGTTCGGTTTTCATAACATTGACTTTTTGCGATTGATGTCCTGCATGAGATTGACTTTTTTGTCACAGGCTCGAGTTATATAAAATGATTATTCGTGATTCATAAAAAACTAAATCTAGTAAAACTAGTTGCACGATACTGCAGAATATTGTATTATTTTAGGATTGTATTAATTTTATTATAATATTTATTCTTACAAATTATTTTATACAAAAAATAAAAATATCTAAATAATAAAAAATAAATAAACATTAAATAAATTAAATTTGTTCATTAAATATATTGTCATAACAAAACTTGAGATTTTTTAATAAATAATATTTTTTTAGAAATTTATATATTGTCTTTTATCATCACAAATAAATATATTTGAACCATATCTATTTTATAGTTTAAAAATAGCAGCATACATCACTAAAAACATTGGTTTAAGGAGATAAAGAAAAAAAATATTTTTACTTTTGTTAATTATCATAACAAAAGAAACAACAAATAAAAATTGTCTTCTTTAGAGCTTGTAAGGTAACTTTATTTTTACCACGTCAACAATATAAACATTTTTTAAAAAAACGTAATTGAAAAAACAGCTTACTTGAGATTCTATTTTTGTGAAAATAGAACCAAAATTTTTGCAACACAATCAAAATTGACTCATCAAAATTTCTTTTTGCAATTATATTATCAAATTTGACTAAGAAAGTGAAGAAAGAAGATAGCATATAAATAGTCATTCTAAAATATGAAACCTACTATTAAATAATTATGAGATACTCTAAATTTTTGTTTTCTATGCAACCTAATTTGAAGAAATGTAGTATTATCTCATAATTTTTAGCATACAGATCCGACAATGTTAGCAGATTTTTTTCAAGAACTATTTTTTTTATATTTTTTATAGATATAAGTAATTTAAATATTTATTTTCTTAAATTTTAATTGAATATAAATAAAGAAAAGTACAATATTAACTATTAATTAAATGAAACATTTAATATCAGATAATAAAAAATGATTTCACAAAATAAAAAAATATATTTTGTTATCCAAAAGTTAGTTTAACATATCTTAACAAATTTTCTGATTTTTTTTTGTTGAAAACATGCTTTTTTTATCTACACTAAATATTATGAGTTAAGATTGTTAAATATCATTAAAATATGACAATAAAGTGTGTCACACTTCACTACACCTCAATTTGGGAATTTTAAAAATATTGTAAACATGTCTTTGAATTTCTTCTTTCCATTGTAAGTTTTCCTTTTCTGCTTTCCTTCTCTACCACTGTCTTCTTTTAATAAGTTATCACTTCTCACGGTTGTATCTCTCAAATCTATATAACTGTTGAAACTAACAAATATAAATTTTTTTCCTAAAAGTTTATAGAGTATAGCAAAAGTGAGGTCGATTCTACAGAAATCAGTAAATTAACTATTTGAATGTTAAAACTAATAAATTAAGGTGGCAAAAAATTGTTTTTGTAAGGGATTTTGCTTAAAACGAAATAAAAATTATATCAACTTGCTAAAATAAAATAAAGCACAATTAAAAATCAAAAATAGAAATTAAAGAAAATATAAATTCAATAATAAAAATTTTCAGTCAAGATATTCTTCGGTTAATTCATTAAAGAAATCAATATATGTATATATATATATATAAAGCAATTAATTAACACATAATTAATTCAATAAAATAAAACGGATTGAATTACCTACCTCGAACTTCATTTAATTATGCAGAAAGACATCGTTACCACGTTGAGGGAATGCCCGTATTCATAGGTGTAAGAACGTCGAGATACAAACAATGTTTTGCATCTGATCCTATACTTGAAAATTTCGATCAACCTAATCTCTGATATAGGATTTTAGAATTCACATTCTAAAATTTCCACAAAGGAAATCTGTTTTGTTGGTGGCCATTGTGTGGAAGAGATACGTTTAACATGTCGTGGGAATAGTGTATATATAGATGGATAAATACCATTTGGTAAATAAGTACCTTTCTGCTCACACTTTTCATTTTAGTCCCTAGATTAAATATACTTCTAATTTAATCATCCTATCAAATAAATCATAATTAAGTCCCTTAACTTAATTATATTTATTCGACAAACTCAAAAGTCATGGGCGGAATAAATTATTCTTTCATCTTCCACTCGCATAATGCACATGACTATTGTGAGTACAGATTCTATTTTTAGGGATCGTATTCCATCTCTTTGTATTGTGGGATGCGACCTTCAACGAAATGTGCTTCTAGGTATTAAACAACTCAAGTATAACCGAAGTCCATTCACCACTTTCTATTTTCAACTAAACGTGATTATTCCTTAGATTAATTTCCTAATATCACTGTTTTTGACTCGTTTTGATGTCACAAAAACTTGTCATAGATATTAATTACATATCTTGTAAGAACCAATGATTAACCACATTAATAACATTTCTCATAAGAACACAATAATCCGGGTCTGACGTTATATGAACTCAAGTGATATCTTCGAAAATAATCTTCCTCATCTATTATCAATCCACTATATGCCATAGCATCTAACCAAAATGTTAATTTGTGCCCACTCATAGCTAGTACAGCCTATTTGTACAACTTATCAAATTAAATGTCATTACACATACTTCACAATAATATCAAAATAATAAGGGAACTTTTAGAGATCCTCTTGAGCTCTATTGAGTCCCACACAAGGAAAATTGAGATCAACTTCACTTTTATCATTTTCCATCCCTTTGGTCGACTTACACACTTTACTCAATAGTGTTGTGATGTATTCTCAAATTATAAGTAGATGTTTATAAAATTACATAACACGAAAACTTCGGTCTTCAACCCACACAACACCTTCTCTTAGTCCACTTTTTAGCCTTTTGCAGGACTATGCTTCTGATATTTGACAGAATTTAAATATTAGGCTAACTTTCCATAGTATTTGCATTTATAAATTCACATTCACACATTTATAAATTCACATGATCCAACATATTATAACATATTCAAAGATACGATTTCGAAGCGGCATTTGGTTATTGTTTGTTTCCTAATAACTATCTAATCTAGGCACTGTATCAACAAAGATATAACCAAAGTAACACACCCATATGAGTAGACTACTTTTGTCGACATGCTTTATAAGACTATACATAATAGTCTTACGTATAATGCTATATGTTATATAAACATTTGTCACATCGCCAATTCTTAAGAAATAAATTTCTTTTCACATTTGATTTTAACCATCAGATCTACATTTGAAATCTCTCATGGACTTATAATTGAACTCTAAGTTCATAATTCCTTATGCAATAAAGTCATTTTCAACTCTAAACGATACTTGTGTTCGATTAGATTTTTTACGCTATCAAGTATGATTATCCTCCAAGATCATCATATATCTTTGAAGCAGTTGGACCTTGGATAGTACACATAATCTATCTTTTCAACACTCCTCTTCGTATAATAGTTTTAACTATTCATACATAAAAACTTGCTTTAATTTCTTACTTTCTTCCCTCTTGGTTTATGTAAAAACCATGCAACATCGTTTCTATTTGCAGATCCTTTAACAACGTCATTCAAACACTTTAGCATTTCACAAGTATCTTCTATACTACTTCCACTGATCCTGCTCACGGATTAGTTTTATCTATCTTACTAATTCCTTTACATAGTATTTGGTATCAATTTAATATTGATTAGATTTCATTTGTAAATGAATTTAAATGAAATGAATTCCATGAGGAATTATAAATAAAATGAATTGAAATCTTCAAGGATTTGTATTTGGAAATAAGTGAGTATGTTTTGTGTGTATTAAATTTTGTGGATTTTCATCTCTTTTGATAAGATTTGGAAATAAAGAAAAACTAATTAAACCAATTCCATGGATTTGTAAATGAAAGATTTGAGTTATTTTAATGACAAACACAAGAATTAAATTTGTAAATGAATTTCATGGATGAAAAATTTATACCAAACAATCGAATTTGGAATTAGAAATGAATTCCACACAAATCCATAGAATTGTATCATACAAAACACACTCTTAGCATAATAAAACTATCACTTGTACAAAACAAGTCTCAAATTTGTATCGTAAGTCACTCTCTTGTACTTAACAAGATTCTTGCTTGTTAAACAAGTTGCACTCTTGTACTAAACAAGATGTACTATATGTGAGCTACCATAGAGTACGACACTTAATCGTTTTTCTCTAAATCATCATATATGGATATAAAAATTATTATCAAGAATAATTAATTCTTGATATAGTTACTTGAAAACTCATTTTCAAGGTAAACTCATTAATTATTCTTATCCTTTAATTCTATCCATACGTGTATTATTAATACACAAATAAGAATAACAAAAATTCGCCTCAAATTTTCTTTAACTCACAAAGTTTAAACACTTTTATGTTTTGTAACTTTGTAATATGAGACACATTTTCATAATCTAAATCTCCCATAAACATTTATGAGTCTAGAAATTAAACTAGTCCTCTTCATTAAATCCCTTCAAAGTAAATTTTACAATAATTGAAATAGTTTCACAACTTTTTTTCAACTTTGTTGTACTAATCCAATTGCGATTATTAATGCTCTCATTAAACTTTTCACATTGGACTTTGTATCTAACATGATCCTTATCCCATTTTAGCATAAAACTAAAATTTAGTGAAACATAATATCATTATATTCTCACTCCTTTGGTTAGATCAACTAGTACTCAACTTTCTTTTGATCCAACAGATATCACTCATGTTTTCATTACTTAAATCCAATAACAATTCAACACTTAATTGTTGCATCAAAACTCTTTTAACTACTTGTTTCCAAAACTTAAAGACATACCACCAAAATATTATCTTCACATTTAGAACACTCCCATTGAGATTAAGCTTCAAAACTCCTACTAAAGTTAAGAAACTACTAGGGCTAAGTTCAAAACTCTAAAATCTTCAAGTTCAAAAACTCAAAATTTTGCACGAGTCAAGAATGCCTAGCTCCCACTTAAATTAACATCTACTAAAGTTAGGATTAGGACCATTCGCACTCAAGGAAGATGTGGTTATAATTCTTAACTATAACCATAAAATATTGGTAAATACTTTACACATCAATTCCTTTTTTTTTTCAAAATTCTCCCACTCGAATGAACTGATCATGAAGGATAATAATCCTAAAATCTCATATAAACATGGATACATATATTTTATTCTAATTTAGAAATCTATTCACAAAGAATTGATTACCTATGCTTATTACTTGCACTCGTTAATACGAATCTGTTTATGTAATCCAATGAGAATATATGTCCTCATGACACAATTTAGCATCTTACTTAAAGCACTCTATGTATAACTTCAGTCTTCTATGACTAAAATTCACGTGTTCATTGGAAATAAATTTCATGAACAAATGTAGCTATGTCATTCTCATGATTAAACCGCAAAATTCCACAAGACTTGTAAGCAATAATCTTTGAGGGTGTAAGAAGAGCAACTCCTCCTTATGTTCACATAACTCTTGTTATGGAATTGGAAATAAACATCTCATGGTTAAATTCATACCATCACTTGAGCTTAGACTTCAATCAAATTCATTCACGACATTGGTCGGTCCTAATTTCGTTGATTAATCACATCTTGAAAATAAGATCCAAGAAGCAACTAAAAGCCTCATTTAAATGATAGGCCTTAAGCAGCTACAACTATTACGATAATAGTCATATCACAAAGTGATGAACACATTAGGCCTATGCCTACCCTTTAAACACACCATGAACCAATAACTACAAAATGGATTGAAATAATAATTCAGCTTGACTAATAATCACACTACTAGTACTATAGACATCAATCACAATTAGGTAACTCAAAACAGAAGAATTTCCTAACACTCTAACTATTAACTAATTGATCAAAACAATTTAGGCCAACATTGGCTAGAGTCACATGCAATGAGATTATATTATCACTAAGATAATGCTTAGAACAAAGTGATAAAATTTATCTATAATTTATTAGAGAAATTGAAGTTCTTACTCAAACATAATGTAAACAAGAATGTTATATCTATTGAAGACGTTCTTCAATAAGTTAAGACATTATTGTAACTCTAAGGAAGACGTTAACTTTTCAAGACTCACTATTATAAGTTAATTACTTCCTAACTCTCACTTTTTATGTCACTCTTGACGTGTTTGACTTTTTTCACTTAAAACTTCAAACACAAATGATGACTACTTAATTCTTTAATCAGTAGGATCTAGTTTTGAATTATCATTTTCAAAAGATAAAATACAAAACAACATATTTTAGCATGATACACTTCTCACTTAGGTGAGTTTGTTAAAGTGTATACTTCAAAGTATGATACTTTGAGTAATCAAGATCTTTTGCTAATAAAACATCTCGAGTTCATGTTTAAAATCATATTTTAGTCTAACAAATCTTTCAATTCTTAAGCTTATTCCTAGCCCTTGTCCTTAGTTTAAGAAATGTTTTAACTTTCTTTCTAATAACTTTGTATATTTATCAAGTTTAGGCTATTATTCCATATGTCTCTCACTTGGATAAACCCTCTTAATGAATAAATAACATCCTTTGGTGTATTTTTGTGCGTTAGTAACCAACTAACTAATATTACTAATTCATGAATAATAAAAGCTTCTAAGCTTTTATACACAACACTTGTATTTAAGTATCAAATGTAGAAGTCAAAGACCTCGATCCACTATTAATCCATTAAATTTGACACTAAAATGATTCTTAGTCATCTTACACATCATTTATCACATAAAGTATATGATGTACACAATGGAATTCACTTATTTCACTTTGCATAAATTCAAAATTATGTCGTGCATATAATACATTCCTTGAGTTTTGCTCTCAAAATCAAGGTATTAAAAGCTCATAGCTTCTAATCATGCATTGGAAAATTATTTTTAACTTGTATGATTAATACTACTTGACCCTAACATACACTTATGCTTATCTCAATATTAATCGACTTTAGAAGTAGTATATAGTAAATAATTATAACATAAATAAACATTATTTGTAGAATTTATTGTGCTCTCTAAATAAGAATTTTAGTATTATACCTGATTTACTATTTGTTCATTGAATTTCAATACAGTGTTTGGTCTACAAAAAATGAGCTCTACACACAATATGATAGAACCACAATTTTATCTAGGCTAATACATTCACTAGACCAAGATTTAACTATTAGTAGTAAATTTAAGTTTTAGTTCCACTCTCTAAGTTACTATAAATTAGCCAACTTATGTTTATTACGTGATAAACTAAAATTATGAACATTTTATCTATTTAGAAATGCAGCATTTCTAATAAGTTATATTAAACAATTTACATGTCCAAATAATATTTAAATTGATTAAACATTACTAATGAACATAGAACTAAAATTATAATACCTAACAAATAATATTATTAATTTATTTCACAATAAGTTGTTACGTCCGCAAAGGCACTTATGCACACACAATGAACTTTGCTATAGAATTTCAAAAATTAATGCACTTGTGGGAAATTCTATATAACTCAATAACACTCAAATCGAGACCATAATTAATACTATATTAATTATTATAAGTAATCTTCATTACTGAAATCTTTCACGATCACCAAAATTTTACCTTGATAAACATACTAAATATTTAAGCATCCATAAAATTTTAGGTTAAGTCCAACAAAGACCAACAAACATACTCATTATTATTCTAATTAAAACTAACTCAATTAGGATAAATAATTCTCATTACTTAGAATCTACTCAACCCATTAAAACAAATTTATTGGTTTTCAACAAACCAACATCATGATTGCCTAATTAGGCAATTATATCTAAGTTTCACAAACTTAGTATCGCAATTAAATTTTGTCCCTATTATTGTCATGTTGATCACTAAGACACACAAAGGTCCATTAAATATAATCTATTGAATCACATCCAATTTCACAATATTATATTTTTCTTTCATTTTCAGTGTTGTCTAAAGAAAATTTTTCATAAAATATTTTCACTTAGAAATATATTTTATTACTTCCAACAAATTTGCCAAATCATAATTTTTATTAAGAAATAAAACTTCTTTTCAAGATTAATTTCTAGATTTCATTATTGACTTTGTTAAAACATATTATAACTTCAACAAATTGTAATCATTAATCAAAAAGAAAAAAAATATTTCTCAATTTTAGAATTTCTATGAGAGAATCCAATATGCGGACCTCTTTCGTAGACATAATGATTAACATTATCTATAACACATATATAATAACTCTATTATATAAGCAAATTACATAAGAAATTTCTAATACTCATTACAATCACAATGTAATTTTATTAGAATTTACTCACAAATTAATATATTTACAATAGTTAAAATACACAATTTTAATTAATTATTCTATAACACATATAGAATTATGTCAAAAATATAAAAAATTATATAATAAATTTTTAATACCTCTTACAAACATATTGTAATTGTATTAGAATTTTATTTGACAAATTGATACATTTAAAACAATTAAAATACTAAATTTTAATCAATTTTAAATGAAATAATTACTTATAGAATTCGATAATTTATGAAAAATAGACCAAAACTTCCAAAATATTGAAATATTAAATCTATTAAAAATTTAGAAAATTTTGGTTGCCGGAAGTCGCTACATGCGCCAATGAGAGGGGTTTGTGGTTCTCATCCAATCACAACATCATCACGCGTGCCACATGGCACATTCTAATTGGCGACAGCACGGTTCAACTAGTCGGTCAGATACGCGGGTTGAGTCGCGGGTCGAACCAGTTCAGGTTGGTTACGGGTTAGGTTTGGGTCGGTTCGTTAGGTCAGACCGGGCCAAACGAAGCGTTGTTTGCACTAAAACGATATGTTGTTTCGCTCGTGAGCCAAACGCTCCATCGTTTCATCCCAAAAGATGCATCGTTTTGAGTGAACGACAATCGCATTAGTCGTTTTACTCAACAGAAGGCTTCCAACTCAACTTCCAGTCTTGGAACCAGACTTAGGGGGCGCATGTTGCACACCTGCCACCTTATAGGGTGATTCTGACATAATGAAATTCACATTCTGATTGTTTTCAGCCTTTTGAGTTCAATGGTGTGATTAGATTTTCCAAATTCTAAACTTTTATTTTTTAGATTTTACCTGTCTAAGGTTTTCAGTCTAATTTTAACGATAATTATGCACAATAAAATCATAAATTCTACATCATTAGTACTCTCAATAATTTAGAAAATTAATTCTATAAATATAAGATTCTTTGACTCTGATACCAATGAAAGAAATCTATATATATATATATAAAGCAATTAAATAACTCATAATTAATTCAATAAATAAAACAGCTCGAATTACTTACCTCGAACTTCGCTTAATATAATAGAAGAAAATTGTTACCACGTTTAAGGAACGTTCGTATCCACAGACATAAGAATACCTGGATACAGGCAATGTTTTGCACTCGATCCTCTACCAGAAAATTCTGATCAACCTAATCTTGGAGATAGAATTTTAGGATTGGTTTGATTTTTGACACTAAAGATGAATCTATTGAATCTGAATAGAAAAGGTTATTGACATCGACAAACGATGAAGCATCTAATTCTACATAATTATTCGATTTTCCTGAGACACCTCAATCAGAATATTTCCATTGTAGAAACTCAGTTACTAACTAACAAATTCTAGACACCTAGATTCATTTAAGTTAAATTACTCAATTCCATTAACAAAGATGCAACACGTCATTGATACCATTATTAAACTGCTATCAAACTATCAAGAAATATGGATACCTACAATTCTCAACTGACAAATTATTATCATAACAATTAAATTTAGTGACTATCTTAACTTAAATTGTGACCCCCGAATTCAACTATCATTTGCGTATACTTCCCTCTTACAAATGATACCTGAACCCGGAAATCAAGTTTTAATTTTAAATTAAATATAATAAGAAAAATAAAACTAATGTAAATGAAGAACAATAAAATCAACTCATTTCCATAAACGATATAACAAAGTTTACAACTGTTTTAGGTTATAAAAGAAATAAGAAACAACATGTTCCTATTTCATTAATAACCTATCAAAATTCAATGCATGCCAACATTTACATAGTCATGTACATGGAAGGAAACCCTAATCCAAAAAGATGCGCA
>CANYCX010039472.1:0-10128 GCA_948193385.1 Breynia disticha f. nivosa
AGGTCGTGCTCTTCATTTAATTCCTAGTTGGCACAGGTTGTGCTCATTCCATTTTTCCAAAATTTATACAAGCACAGAGCGTGATGTTAAAAGTGATTGCAACACGAGGGCATGCTGGTCAGCACAAGAGTTGTGCTAACTAAGTCCTCTACCATTTCTACAGTAAAATCCACACAAAAGATTTTGCACATAGCATATCATTAAGCCAAACCTTAACCACACTAAGTCCAATCATATCACATAGCACATATATTGCATTCACATTAATTCAATTCACATAGCATCTCGACACAACAACATTATTCACACAGTAACATTAATCACATAACAGAACACAACATGATCAATCACAAATCCATTCCATATCATCAAATATGAGATAAATGCAAGATGGAATGAGAATGCAATATAAATATATACGCACACAGAATGTCATGACTTGGGTTTTCTTCTTTTCCTCTATAGCACATAGCAGAGGAATTCTCCATAGCACACAGCAGAGGATGACACACAGCCTATAAGAAGTGAGCACACAACTCGTAAGGACAGCACACAGCACGTCCAAGTCGCACACAGCTCGTGTCACGCAAATGTTATGCAACACGTGAATGTATATGAAACATTCATAATCATATCAATGACACATATCATTTAGCACATAGAAGCACATAGCATTTAACAAATCGCATAGACATTCATAAGATCATAGCACATTCATAAACATCAAAGAACAAAGCATCTATAAGATCATAAGATCATTATACTTATTTCACTTAACATATTTATAAAACAAGTCTTTTAGAACATCTCTTTTGCATCATTTAAATTCATTCGCATCATAATAACTATGAATTAATCATACAGATGCAACATGTAAGTGTAAGAACACTTACCTCAAAAAGCGTGTGAAGTGGGGTCTTGGCTCAACTTCGATCCAAAGTCCTCGATTTGTTTCCTATATGAATATAATCATATAAAAGCTATTAATACTTATTCCTCAACTTGTTCCACACTTAGAAACATCACTTTACAGCTTTTACTCTTCAATCTCGGTTCCTTAGTAACCTTTCTAACCATTCAAATCTCCTAAATCCATTCTATTCATAATTCAATTGATCTAAAACATGCACATGATGATAACTAACCGTAGGTCAGTTAACTTACATGTTTTTAATCAGCAAACTCAGATCCTATTAGCCTCAACATAGAAAACACAACAAGGTAAAACTCATGAACTCATTCAGACTATGATCACCAACTTACCTTAGTGAATTTTGCTTCCAATTTATAAGATTTTGTGTTCTTAATTGCTTAGACACCGTCCCTCAGACTTTCTAAGGTTTCCTCCTCCTTTCTCTTTATTTTTTATCTGAGTTTTAATAGAATAGTAATTGTTCAGTTGGTTCTGTTTTAAACAGCTCAGTTGACACGACCTGTAGTACGAGTCATGCTAATGATTATGTCGTTCTTTTTTGGCACGAGTTCAATCAGATCATGCACGAGATCATGCTGATCAATTTTTTAGATGATGAGCACGCCCCTGGCACGGCCCGTGCTTGTACCCGTGCTCATGCTCTATTTCTGTATTTTTTTGTTCTTGTTCGATTCAATTCTATTTTTATTCTATTTTCCAAATAGGTTAATTCTAACAATTTTCAGGATGTTACATAAGATGCCCAAGTCATTTCCTTTTTGTAATCATCACAGTTATAATACTTTTCTTATCTCAACCTCATTAAACTATAACAGTTTAAGCATACACAATCTCAAGTGAACTATAGCAATTCACATATAAACTCATCATATTCTTCAATATCTTTTTACTTAAATAGATTTATATGGCTGTCCACATGATGCATGTTCATGCAAATGTTTCATCCTATGGATGTTTTTAATATCATTTAAGCCTTTTTCTCTCGTATTTATATTGAGTCTCTTGCTCTTATAATATTGAGCCTCTTGCTCTTCTACATGCCTATGAGTCTCTAACTCCATTAATGCAAAATGTTTATAATGTCATGATTATGAATGCCATCCACTCAATATGACATCCACACGCATATCATAAAGTGCATTTAAATCATCACCACCGTTGAATTCCATCATATCACTTTATTTTCCACTTCTATCAACAACATGAAATCATCACAAATGCCTAACCACTTACATGGTCATCCATCACATAGATCATCTCAACTCTTCATTGAACAAACATTTACTTTTACATGCAATTTTATTGACATAAAGCTTTTCAACCACATTAATTCAAACAATACACACTTTTCAATTAACCTATAAAACAACAATCAAATATATTCAAAAAATAATTAGCCAACGGTATTTAACCAAGAAAAGTGGTCGATGGTTAGTAAATGTTAAGTATACCTTTACCTCCAAACCAACCTAGGTGTGCCTCTCCGAAAACCAATCAAAATTCTCATTGTCTTGAATCCAAAAAACATTAAAATTTCATTCATAATTAACCACACACAAATAAAAACATTCATTTTTATCTTCTAAGAATAAAGTTCATCCTTTTTGTTGCCCTAACCCCTTTTGATAGAAATGTTTCTAACACTTAAACACGGTTCCTTCCTCGTAAAGTTTTTTCTTTAATCCTAAAACATATTTACATGACCTATTGTCTTCGTTATCTTCTTTACCACTCTAAATCCTAACCTTTCTAGGCTTTTCTAACTCATCCTAACATAATTTATGCATTTACAACCCTCCTTCCTCACTATACTCTCCCTTACTCTCTTCTCATTATAAAAATCCTAGCTTTCTTCTCTACATTCATACAAACCATAAAGCCATTACCCTTCCACAATCCTACCCCTATATACTTAGCTATAACACAATTTCAAAATAAAACACAATTTCAAAACCCTAACTTATACTTCCTCCCATTTTATCTTTCTCTTACAATAATTCTTAACAAGTTAGATACTCGACCTCGAGGGGTGTTTTTCCAAGTGTCGAGACACTTTTTGGTCCGGGGTTATTGTGTTATTGAGTGGAAAGTAATGGGAATGGTTTTCCAACCTCAATGAAGAGATTTTGTGGTTGTGAGGAGGTTTCTTGGATGTTAGGAAACTTGTTTAGTTTTTCAAATGAGATGTTATATCATTTCTAACCCATTTTAAGCAACTTCCTCGACGTGCATGGTCTGGTGCATAGTTTTGGTAGCATGTGCACTAAAATATACCTATTTGTCTTAATTAATCACTCAGGGGATTGTACATGGTTTGGTCAACAGTTTACCCATGTTGTGCCCTTTATATTTCTTTTTCCTTCCATAAATTTATATGCAAAAGTTATTAGGTTCCATTATATTATTATTATAATTATTAATTATATTATTATTATAATTATTAATTAAACATATTTAAGGTAAATTTGAGGGTGTTAAATGATAAGCCAATCACACTTTCCCATTCAATTCTAGGGTAATAGATTCATATGGATACACACCTGGTCAACAAATTACCTTCCAAATACTTCATTGGAAAAGTCCTTATGAGCTTCTGTACCACAAGAAACCTAATTACAATGACATTAAACCATTTGGATGCTTAGCCTGTTATGCCACTCTAGGCAAACATAAAGAGAAATTTGATCCTAAAAGGACAAAAGGAGTATTTCTAGGTTATTCACCTTAGCAAAAGGGATATAAGATTTATAGCTTATACACTCATAAAATCCTTGTTTCAAATGATGTTATTTTTCAAGAAGACTTTTTTCCTTATGCATTGGATGTTCCCAATCGTTCTATTACACTATCTCATGATCATACAACCATAATACCATTTGTCCTCATACTCTTAACTCGTATGTTACCATCCAATCCATACCTCCACTTACTTTCATTCCAAATCAACCTTATTTAAACACCTCAGTCCATACATCTATTTAGATGGACATTGAGCCTAATCTTTCAAAACTATTTTCCATGATTTCAGTTACAAAGTCCCATGTAGAGACCAGAATTAAGTCAACTTATAAATGGATAGAAAGTTATGTTTCATGTGCCACAGACAAGTCTGTTTCCATATCACCTCATCCATCATCTGGCTCACCATATCCTTTGTGTATACCTAATAATGTCTCATATGTATTTCTCTTACACCATAATGCACTAATGACTATAAGTTTAATATTCAGTAACCTTTAAATTATAAGAACGTGAGTCAAGATCTGACATGTATTGAAGCTATACAGGAAGAGATTGATGTCTAGAATAGAATGCTTCTTGGACTCTATGTTCATTGCCTCTAGGTAATACTGTTGTTGGAAGAACATGGAAATACAAATTAAAGCTAAGCTCAAATGACACCATAAACAAACCTAAGTTTTGAACAGTTGTACAAGGACTCACTCAGGTTGAAGGTGTTGATTTCCATCATGTTTTTTACCTATTGTAGAATGGAAAACAATCCAAACTATCATTCACCTTACTATTGTGAATTATTAGATGTTTCATCATGTAAATGCTAAAAATGGCTTATTGCATGAATATCTTTATGAATAACTATATATCTGTCTGTTAATGTAAGCCCTAGCTCAATGCATTGTTTGTAACTTTTATTATTGATTAATAAAATTATGAGGAATTATTTTATCAGTGTATGTATTGACCTATGGTATGTGTATGATAAAACTATCCAAGAATGTTGATTAAACACTTAAGGTATCAAAGGTTGAGGATCTTAACAGTTGAGCCTAGAAGTTTTGAGATTAATAATCTAAATATCCCTAGTCACTTGTTTCCATGGGAATGGAAATGAATTCAAATTAGTATGAACTTCGTAGGTGATCATGTTCTACGGGTCACATATATGGGATATTTAACAAAGTTCATAGTTACAATGTGGGACATTGTATTTGAAGACCTAAAATCACTATGTCTTTTATTGTGGTTTCTAGTGTACTTTGACATACGCCTAATGTGACCATAAAAGTTTGACAACTATGGGTATGGTTGGGTATACTATGGATTACAAGTAGAAGCATGCATGAAGTGAAGGGATTGACCCTCTTATGAAAATGAGAGAAGATATCACTGGCCGTTTGATAGGCAAGATTGGGAAGAGTGTGACCGCACTCGAACGAAATGATTAGTTCATTCATTCAAACTTATTAATCTTATCATAGAGATCAAGAAAGTGATTTAGCACTAAATAAGGATGTTAGGAACATACCTTATGCAAATCATAATATCAGAGGTCAAGGGAAGAGTTTGAGTTGTAGTAGGGTTATTCACACCGTTCGTCAACTATTTAATTTTGGATGATCATAGTGTCTTACTAGAGATTGCATACGATTTATGAATTATTAAATTCATTACCATAATTAAATAGTCCTACAGGTCACTCACAGTAAAGAAAAAACTAAAAAGGGTATTTTTTTTTGGAATTTCACCTTAGGTCAAATTCAGTTGTTGGGTCAGATCGGGCAATTGAGCCAATTTTAGTAATTGGGCCTAAAAAGGATGAAAGCTCAATTTTGGAAACTTATCAATGTTTTTAAGACAACAATAATCATGTGGATTATGATGTCTTAATTTAGGACATGATAAGATAAGATAATGAGAAAATAAAGGAGAATTATCTTCTTTGAAGATAAGATAAAGGAGACAAAAAAAGGAGAATAAAGTCTCCTAATTTATCTCATAAATCTTGATAAATAATGGAGAGATAGATTAAGATTGTTGTTTCTAAAATCAAAATAAGAAATCCTAATCCTAGTTGAATTAAAATTTCAGCCAAACACATTTAAATGAAGAGGAAATTCTTTTAAAACCCTAATCACCTAAAAATCACCTGCATGTCTACTCTCTCTCTCTCTCCATTGTCGTAGCCTCGCTCCAAGAATCAAGATTTTGATTCTTCCATATTTTCTCTAAAGAAACAGCACTTTGAAGGGCTGATCATAGGGTTTGACTACGCTGGTGCCTTCGGTTTTGTGAGTCTTTCATTCATTTGATTGTAATATAAGGTGAATCGTTAATACTCTCATGCTATATACATATTTTCTTGATCTGTGTGTTATTTTTGTAGAGGGCCTACCCGTGAAGTCCTAAGGAGGTGTTTTGAAGGTAGTCTTGGTGTATTCCAACGTTGTAGCTATGTATTTTTTATCATACATACAAGGAGGAGAGGTAAACATCGATCTTTTACATTAGAGATTGTTTAACTAGTCTTAGGTTTTTAGCCATATAAATGTTATATCAAGTTTTTTGGTGTGATCTTGTATGTTTTTTACGTGTTGTTGATATGTTTTTCCGATGCCATAGTGATTTAGAAGTGTAAAAAACCCAACACCGTCCACCTGAGGGTTATAAAAGAGCATAACTAGGCCAGGTAGGCAAGTTGAGAAAATCACTTCGTGGCCTCAAATAAGCATCCCAAGAAATGGAATGCAGAATTTACTTCTATGCTCTTTGCATATGGATTCAAGTAGTCACTTCGTGATCACTGTTTGTTTATAAAAAAAAAACATGACCTGATTTCTGGGCTATAGTGGTGTTGATGATTTGCTGTTGTTAGGAAGCAAGAAAAATCTGATTGTAGCACTTAAGGCATATCCGCACCAGACATTTACCATCAAAGATCTTGGCGTGAAAATTTCAATCATA
Organism: Breynia disticha f. nivosa; assembly: GCA_948193385.1. NCBI lineage: Eukaryota > Viridiplantae > Streptophyta > Magnoliopsida > Malpighiales > Phyllanthaceae > Breynia > Breynia disticha. Next base: position 6,638 of record CANYCX010039472.1, read on the forward strand.
CTGATGGTATTTTCCTATCACAATGGAAATACATTTTGGATTTAATGATCCAAATATCTACAGGAGGTTAATTGGAAAGTTATTATACCTGAACTTGCATGCGACCCAACATAAGTTTTGCAATAAATCACCTAATAAGTCAATTCATGCAGCCTTGTAAAATTAGAGTGATCATGTCAAACTTAAAGTTTTGAGAATTTTTAACAACATCAATTAAGTACTTAATGTAAAATATTAAGCAATTAACAATTTTAATTCTGTTTGATAATTACCATTAGACAACAACTTAAATTAACCAGTAAAGTTAAAAAATATTGAATATCATAATTTAAAAATAGTAACTTAAATTTTAACTTAACATGCTCAGTCACCTTCTTTTTTTTATCACAACTTTTTGAGATTTTTTTTCTCCACTGCTCTTTTCTTATTTAATTTGTCTTTATCCTTTCTACTTTTCTTTCATATTGTTTGATAGCTCTCTTTCACCAATTTTTTCAACAATTCATTAACATAAAATCTCGTGCCACCAACTAGGTGTCGACACTGCCAGCGCCCTATAAATTGGTGTTGAGCGCCCTATAAATTGGTGTTGATTATAGTGTACTTTTTCTCTCACAATTTTCTTTTTCCCTCTATTCTTAAAGATTCGTGTACTTTTTCTTTTAGGTTCTTATTTCTTAAATCTGTTCCATATTAATTGTTATTTTATATTTTCTATTAGTTTGAAGAATTTTTATATAAATATTCAAATAATGAATCAGTTATTTATTGTTATATTTGTCAAACAAATAATTATATGCACTTAGTTTTTAGTTACAAACAAACAAGTTGTATTAATAAGTTAAAAATTTAGCACTTAAAATTCAACAATTAATTTTTCATCATTTAATTTTTAGTTTTATCAAATAGATCCTAAGATAAGCATTTAAAAGCATCTAAACTTCTACTTGATTTTTTTGTAAAAATTCTTATAATTTTCATTGTTTTCTTGCTTTACAAATATAGTAGAAATTGTGAGCTTTTCTTTCTAGCTTATAGTATCAAATCAATTGGTAGAAATTGAATCGTAAATCAAATCAAAATAAATTGTAAGATTGCTCGAGTTGGAATTCAAGTTGTTGTAAAAGTTCACTTAACTTAAAAAATAAAAATAAAAGTGTTGGCAAAAATCCTAAGTAGAAACTTAGATAATAAATGTAAATGTTGATCATTAAATCATTATAGATCCTGTATTCAATTTTGTCACTTTTGATTATGCTAAAAGCATTTATTCTCATAACCTTTATTTTAACCTCATTTCTACAGGTTATTTAGATTCTATAATTTTGTTTTTGTCTAAACATGTTAGGAAATTACGCAATAGAAATATAGTGCGAAAATAAGAGAACACACAGGAATTTACGTGGTTCGGTTCATTTGACCTACTCTACGGATAGAGAACAAATTATTATATCACCAGTCATTAAAAGGTGAAAGCTACAAAGACTTTCAAGAGAAAAATACAAGTCATCACACAAACCTTATTTTAGACCTAGTATAACTCTACTATCCAAATAGTATTTTACCAAATTTATACCACTAATGACTCCAAATCTCTTCAAGAAATTAATTCAACCCAACAATTCTCCCACTTTGAGTGTATTTCTTCTCAACACTGTAACTAAAATAAGCTCTACTACACCCCATAAGAGTCTCAAGTTCTACCACACGGAACCAAGTCCAACTCAGACTTGCCAAGGACACCACCATGCCCTTCAAGATCCATACCTAGCACGCGACCATCTTGCACCATTCCTGTGTACTCATTAGCACAAATTCTGTATTATGGTTTACCAGCTGCTACTCGCGATGGATCTCATCGATTGATCTTTCTCTGTTCCAGAGTCTTTATCCCAAACTCCACCCTCTTCCTGCAGAACTCACAACAGGTTTTAAAAAATTAGCACCACAAAGCTACCAATCAACATTATCACCACAGGACCTCTAAACATCTGAATAACTCAGGCACCACCCGAGAAACCAAAAAACATGTTTGGCCAAAGCACACACAGAAATCAAATTTCCTGGTTCCTATTCGTTTCTCTTATGCGCACAGTCATTCCATACATGTTCCACCTCCTTGTAGTGATACCCCATCAAACTATATTCCGTTTTGTTCTTCATTCTTCTGCCATTGTGAACTAGTAATTCGAAGCCTCCCTTGTTTTCCCAGGAACTGAAATCACATCAATTCCATAGACAACGCATCTGTAATATCACTTATAGAAATTGTCCTTACCCTTCATGATTGTATCTACAAATTATAAAATTTGTCATTATCTGTGACCCCCGAATTTAAATACCACTTGCGTATACTTCACTCCTACAAATGATACTTAAACCCAAAAATCAAGTTTTTATTTTTAAATAAAATATAATAAGTAATCTAAAACAATAATGAAGGACATATATATATAACAACTTGTTTTCACAAACATTTAATTAAAATTTACAAAACATCAATCCAGAATAAATTTACAACTGGCCGAGGTTATTAAAGAAATACGAACAAAATATTCCCATTTCAATTATAACCTGCCACAAAAAATATAATACATGTGAAATGTTTACAACTGTCATGTACATAACTCAAAAATCCCAATCCAACAGAGAGTTTAGCACACCTCGGTCCGTCTATAAAAAAATCTCCAAAATCCGAGCAACTGAGCACTGTTTCAACCAAAATGAACTTCTTAAAAACCTGCTGAGCGTTATAGGCAATAAATGCATGAGTTATACACTCAGTAAGTAACATAACCACAAAGGTCGACTTCTTTCAACATAAAATAATAAATTTAAATATTGTTTTATTTCAAATTATAAATATATTCAGGGTATAGAATAAGGTTATAAACTCAGAATTTATAAAATCACATTAAATTCTATACCCAAGAACAACATTTTACCACTTTTTGAGTGGTTAACAGGTAGGAACGCGGTCACGTCAACAGTACGCAGAGTCGTCCATTAGTACGCGGATGCGCTCCCACACCTCGTAGTGTTGAAACTTAAAGAACGCTATTTTAACCAGAGTACGCGTGGTAAATTAAAACTACGCGGACTCGTCACCCACCCCGCGTACTTTTATTAAGTTTTTCATCCGAGACACAGGTAAATACGCGGTGTCAGAATGGACTACGCAGACTCGCCGCCACCCTGCGTACTTAGGGGCAACACCGCGTAATTACCTCTCATCTGGCCAAAATCCATACCAATTACACAACACAATTTCAAAACAATACCAACCAAATACTAAACATTTCCTACATACCATTCCTCATTCACACAATCACTAAAACATCAACCAAAACAAACATATCCTCATAATTCATTGCATGATCCATACTTATAATAGATCAAAATCACTTTTCAAATAATCAATTCAACATATACCAAATCAAAACACATAACATATTTAATCAAATCTCTCATTATAAGTCAAATTTATCCAA
>CANYCX010039479.1:0-15922 GCA_948193385.1 Breynia disticha f. nivosa
TGCACATTTCTAACTCATTTTCTGGACAGAAAACGTTCTTTAATAACATGATTGATCTACCTTTCCATAAAGCACAAAAGTATGTCTCCATTTATTTTTTTCTGTCAGATACCAAAGTACGCGGGATCGCGCACGAGTACGCGGGGTCGGAACGAAACTGCGTTCTATGGTTCCACTCCGCGTACTGCCTTTTTCCGAAAAATAATTTTTTTATTTATTTATTAATTTTATTTATCTAATTCATTTTCCAATCAACCTTATATCAACCATACATAAATCTTATTTATTAATTTTTAATTATCAATTTAAACGTCATTTATTGATGGAAAATTTTCAGAATGTTACAGGCAAAGACTGCAAAGATGATAAATAATATTTCCTCATTTATTCAACATAATGGAGAATCACTATATGACACATGAGAGTGATTTAAGGAATTATTGAGGAGATGTCCATACTATGATCTTCTTGTCTGGTTACAAGTATAAATTTTTTATAATGGAATGAATGTAAGTACTAAACAGATGATTACTTGCAACGACAGGAGGAATGCTTAATAACAAAATACCAGAAGTCGCACAAGAATTGACTGAGGAGATGGCTATGAACAATTACCAGTGGTATTCTTCTATAGCAAAGTCATTTAAATTGGCTGGGTTATATGATGCGGATGCAGTAACAGCTTTGGTAGTCCAAGTCGAGCTATTAAGCAAAAAGATTGACAAATTATCAGTAAAGCAATAGGTTAATAAGGTATCCCAATGTGAGATATGTGAAGGAGGACACACTAGTTAAGAGTATGTGGAAACTGTTAAATATATGGGGAAAAAATGAAAGAGTACAAAATAATCCATATTGTAATAATTACAACCAAGAATGGATTAATCATCCTAATTTTTCTTGGGGTGGTCAGAACCAGAATCGTCCTACTTAGCCACCTGAATTTTAACAGTAACAGTCGGGAGACAAAACGTCAAAAATAGAAGAATTGATGACTAAATTTGTGCAAGCCTCATAAATAAGATTTACTCTATTAGAGAATGAGGCTAAGAATCAGTCAACTAACCTACTCAATTTAGAGAATCATATTGGGTAGTTGGCAAAACTAATGTTAGAACGAGCAGAAGATTCCTTACCGAGTAATACTAAAGTCAACCCACGTGGACAAGTTAATGCAATAATTGTGCAAGAGATTGTCAATAATGAACAAAAAGATAGAGCACAGAAACCAAGTCAAGAAATTCTCAAGAAACCAGTTTTGCTCAGAGAATATAAGCCTAGCATTCTCTATCCAACTAGGCTTAAACAGTGGGATAACAATGAGAAAGCACAAGATACATTATCAGTTGAATCACTTACTGTAAAATCTATGGCATAAGTACCGAATAAAGCAAAAATAAATTTGGATAAGCCGATAAATGAGAGCAAGTCGGAAGATGCTAAAAAGGAAAAATTAAAAGAAGATAGAGCTCATATTTTTTACAGTAAATTACCAAAAAAACTAAAGGATCCAGGTAATTTTTATATTCCATGTATTATTGGTAATTTAACGATTGAGAAAGCTCTTGCAAATTTAGGCGCTGGAGTAAATTTAATGTCATATTCACTGTTTAAGTGCCTAAACTTAGGAGAGTTTGAGTCGACAAAACTAAAACTACAGCTGGCAGATAGATCAGTTATACACTCATTTGGTATTGTCAAGGACAAAACAGTTAAGGTTGGTGATTTTATTTACAAAATGAATTTTGTCATAATTGATATTCATGAGGAGGAGGAAGTGCCTTTAATTCTTGGTAGGTCATTCTTGGCTACAGCAAGGGCATTTATTGATGTTAGTGATGGTAAGCTCATATTAAGAATGGAGAACAAAGAAAAAGTTCTGTATAATTCTAATGTGAAAAGAGAGACTGCTAAGATTAATAAAAAAATTTGTTTTAATGTTAATGCAGTCAAACTTGTAGTGCCAGATTTTATGCAGGATAATTATTATAAGAGACAACTGTCATTATCAAATATGACAAAACAGGTTACAGCGCTGAAAAGGGTGACACCAACAGTAACTAGTCGAAGTTACAAATACTGTGGGGGAGTCAGCAAAAAAGAGATAAAACCACCAGACATTAAGCTCTCAAAAAAGAATAGAAAAGCACCACTTTGGTATGCAAAAGTAAATCATGATCGAGGGTGAGACGAATGGTAATTTGACCATGTCTAGCTAATGACGTAAAAGAAGTGCTTGTAAGGAGGCAACCCAATGTTTTAAGTTTATGCATTTTATTTTCTGTTTTATTTTGATTTATTTCGATTTTATTTTTATTTTTAGTTTATCTTTAATTTGATTTAATTTCTTTATTCTTTTTGTTTTGCTATTTTCTTTTGTTTGTTTTGTTTTTTTTTTGTTAGTAAAATCTATTCATTTCTCTTGGGCTGATGTGATGTTCAAACAAGAAGTCCACGAGCTTAAATTTTTGCGAATGAGATAAAACCAGGGAAGCCCACTTCTTGTTTCTTTACTTCTATCCATTTCTTATTTAATTGAATAAAAAATGTTCAAATGGTTTATTTTGTGCATTGAGGACAATGCACGGTTTAAATATGGGGTAGGAGTCGCATTTTATTAACCATTTGAGTAAATTTGTTGAATTTTGTTTGAGACATAATATATGCAGTTGTTGTTTCATGAGTTTGATTCACATGAATAATTAGAATATGAGAGCTATAGGTTAATATAGGTGAATAAGTTTGTTCAATTCCAAAAGTTTATTCAGTAAGGGTCTAAACATATTATTGGAATTGAAAATATTATTGTTAATATTAGTCGCAGCACAAAAATTTTTAATCCCAGGAACTCAAATAAGATGGTATGGATTACTCTTGGCTTAAGCAAGGCTAAGAATCTTCTCCCTTGTGAATGCAGCATTTTTAAATGGGACTAGAGCTGACCTTCCTTATGGAACTATTCAAAGCTCAAGCTTAGGACATATATATTCCGATATAATCCATGGATTCGATAATTACTCCGTTTGTAACATCTTGGATTTTATATTATGGAATATCGAATGGAAATAAGATATTTTGTATCGAAATGATGTGAAGTAAATGAGTAAACTGAAGTAAATAAAGGTTGATCAAAGGTTGATAGAAGGTTGGTGTGAAACCATGAAGAAAAATGTTGAAAAATGCTGCCAGAATACATTTTGAGCTGAAATTAAAAGGGGAACCACTATCAGAACGGCCAGAGGCCGTTCCAACAGGCCGTTCCCATGTTATTTCGGTGCCAGAAGTCAGAAACGGCCATTAGAATGCCCATAGGCCATTCTAGAGGCCGATTGGAACGGCCAAACTTCGTATTTAACCGACTTAACACACTTAAAATGAGAGGAAACTTATGTTTACGAACAAAACACTTCAAAGACGAAAAAACTTCGACCTAAACCTTTTCCAATCCATTTTTAATCATACCAAACCCCAAAAATTGCCTCATAGGCTTACAGATTCATGGTTTCCATCATAGGAACGTAATCGAGACGAGTTCTAGGGTTTTCGAGCGGATGTCAACAAGGAGGATCTATACGATGATTGGACAGAGAATTGAGTCGGTGTTTATATGTTAAGGTAAGTGAGTTTCATTTACTCTATCTATTTTGAGTACTTAAATGGTATGCTTCTGAACCTTACTGAGTCTGGAAAGAGATAAGTAGATGAGACTTATGCTTATGGAATATAATAATGGAAAGATTGTGCTAAGGCATGTATAAATTAAACTTGAATATGTTAATATGTTTGAAAAGTAAGTGTTCTTATGCTTACTAAATTGATTTGTAAAAGCTTGTCTTTAAACTTATGTATATGTAAAAATGGTTGGCCTATAATGTTGTGTTTGATATTGCTAGAGATAGATGAATCAAATTGAAAATGGTGTGTTTAAGGTTATATGCCTTAATGGACAAATGGATGATTTTAAGTTGATTATGAGTAAACATGTGTTTACTTTACTTGAATATATGCTAGACACATATTTGCTTTTGTTGACATATAGTTGATTGTTGGTAAGAGCGTATTGCTTACATTGATAAATGTTGACATGGAGTTGATATTGTTAAGTTAATGATAGTTATACCTATATGGTATGTTTACGTGATATCTTATACCTGCGTGGTATATTCTCTATGTGAGATATTGAAATGCTTTCTTTGTTCTATTACTGTGTGCTATGGACGATATTATAGAAAGCATAATAAATATGAACCTGTGTGGTATATTATATACTCTGTGTGAGTTGTGTTGTGTGCTGATACGAATGTCATTCCTATGTTGTGTGCTGATATGATACAAATGACATTCATACATTTACATATTGCATAAGCATTTGTATGACACGAGCCTGTGTGGCTAATTCCTATGTGGATAAGGAGGTGTTGTGTGTTGTCCTGGACTGATCTGTGTGTGGTCTGAAACCTCTCTTGTGTGGTATAGAGGTATCTTCTGCTGTGTGCGATAGAGGAACTCCACTGTTGTGTGCTATAGTGGACAATAACCTGGGGTCATCCTGTGTGGATTTGCATTAGCATTGACATTGCATATATTTGCATTCATATGATTACAATGTTATAGTATGGATATCTGTGTGATTCGAGATTGTTGTGTGCTATCCTGTGTGGATTGTAGATATCTATGTGATATCATATTTGCGTAGTTAGAGATGTCTGTGTGCCTATTCTGATTGGTTATCTAATGAAAAGCTGTGTGCTTCTTGTTAATGAAATTATTGTGTGCTCATATATGAAATGATGTTGTGTTCTGAATGCAGTGTAGATAACTTGTGTGGTTAGAAAATCTGTGTGGGAAGAGTAAAAGAATAGCCTATGTAAACAAAGGAACTAAGGTATAGAGTGTTGTGTGCTGAATTACCTTAAAACATGAGTTGAATAGGCATTTCCTAGACTTAGTACGTCCTCATACTGATTAGCACATCATCGTGTTGGATATGGAATCTAAATAAGAATGAACCTGTATTTCATTATGGTGTTGCGCCATTAGGGAATGAAGGGATGAGCACAACCTCGTGTTCATCAGCACACCTGTGCTAACCAGACCCCTGCACTTCATTTAAACTAAATTCAGATTTATACTTACTGAGTATTATTATATACTCACACCTTTTGTTTGTTTAAATGATGTGCAGATATAGCAGGATTACTACGAGGAGGACTCGAGCACAAAGATTACAAACACGAATTGTTTTGAAAAGATGTTTAAGAGAAATATATTTTATTTGTTACATTTCAAATAAGTTGCTTGTAAAAGTTTAATAATTCTTTTCTATATCCATGTTTATGTTGGAAATGTTCGAAAATGTTGGATAAATAGTTTTACATTTTGGGATTTGAAAATAAATAGAATTAATTTTTGAGTTCCACACCATTGTCTATGACATAAGTATTGCTAAAAAAAGAAGAAAAAAGAAGATGAGAAAAAGATGAAATGTTGAATAAGTTTAGGAAAAAAATTATAAGAATAAACTTAGCAGTCGAATTTTCAATGTATTGTCTGAAGTGTGCTGTAATTGGTAAAGTAAATGTTGAAGCTTAACGAATTAAATAAGATTTAATAACTCTTACATGATAGATTGAGGAATTGGTTAGATTTATTTTACTGTATTGGTTTTCAGCTTATGTATGATGATTTGAAGTGTTAGTTTGATAAATTGATATGATGGTTGTATGTTGTGCGTTTCTTGTACAGTTTGATGGATTTATTTTGAAATTGGAATACGCCCCATGTTAGTGCTAAGTTGTTTGGTTGATTAGTGTGATTATTATTTTTGTTCTATTTTGAGTGAGGACAAAGAACAAGTGTGAGGTTGTTTGATAAACACTCTTTTATACGTATTTTGAGACTATAAATGTTATGATTTTGACATGTATTCTGTGTGTTTATCATTAAAAATAATCTATTTACCTCTTGTTTGATCATTTGCATGTTTATGTAATGACTCTGCATAACTTATGGATGAAATTTAGTAGGGGTGGCAATTCTCGACACAACCCGTTTAACAGACCTGATGCGACCCGTTATTAAGCGGGTTCAGGTTGGCCATAAATGGGTTCTGGTCATAAACGGTTCAACCCGTTTATAACTACAAAAACATAGGTTAAACAGGTTCAACCTGTTTAACTCGTGTATAACCTGTGTGACCCGTTTGAAATAAAATAGCTTAAATAGATCGCCCATTAATAATACAACCCATTAAATACTCATTTATAAGTCTTAACAAAAATTTTATAAGTCTTAACAAAAATATTATCCATGCTAAATGTTAACTAATAATTATGTTGCATTTGTATATATGTTTCTTTATTTACAAAATGAATATTATAAATGAATATTTATTGTTTTTATTGATATTATAATATTAATGTGTAGTTATTTGTATGTTGAAAAGATTAGAGAGTTAAATGGGTTAATCGGGTCAAATACGTTAAGTAGGTTAATGGATTACATGTGACCTATTTATAATAAATGGGTCAATCTGTGTAACCTGTTTATTAAATGGGTCAGGTTTGGGTTGAGGCTAAATGGGTTTGGGTATAAACGGGTTGACCCGTTTAAGCCATTTAAAATTTGGGTCAAAAATAGGTTGATACGTTTAGACACGACCCGACACAAATTGCCAGTCCTAAAATTTACACTAAACGGAGTTCAAACAGACAAGTTTGGAAGAGTCTACTACATTACAAGGACATGGTCGCGCCAGTGTAATATTACACGGTCACTGTTCATGAGCGTGTAATTGGAAAAAGTTGCGAATTTTTTAGTATTTTCACGCGAGAAAAGAAGAAAAAGAGAGTTTTAGTAGGACATATTGATTCTAGCTATACAACTCTTTTCCCTATCATTCTTTCATCATCATTCTTTCATTATTCCACTAATTTTAGAGAGAGAAACACAGTTTTCTAAGAGGCAAGCGATGAAGAACATGATTTGAGACGAAGAGCGGAGAAGATTAAGGAGTAGATAGGTTGTAACGCCCTAGAAATTGTTAGAGTTAATCTATTGGGAAAATAGATTAAAAATAGAATCGAATCAGACAAGAACCAGAAAATGCAGAAAACAAACAATGAGCACGATCTGGAGCACGGCCAGTGCCAGAGGCATGCTCATCATTCTAGAAAATGTTCAAAATGAGATCGTGCACGACCTGATTGAAACTCACGCTAAAAAATCATAGCACGACTTAGAGCACGACCCGTGCCCAAGGTCGTGTCGAATAGATATTTTAGAACATAACCGACTACTTACTGTTTTATTCGCAAAAACATAGTGAAAAGTTGAAAGGAATCACGAGAGAGCTGAGGAAACCCTAGAAGTGATTGAGGAACGTGTTTCAGTGAAAGAGAAACTCATTCTTGTAACCTTGGAGCTAATTTCACTAAGCTAAGAAGGTTTCTTCTTGGTTTAAATGAAACTCATGAGTTTGAGGTTGCTGTAATTTCAAAATTTATGGTTGAAAACTGAGTTAGATTGTTGATTGATGTTGGTTGTTGGATTTGAGTTAGAGGAACTCATATGAATGATTTAGACCACTTGAATTATAATTAGAATAAGATTATGAAGTTTTGGTGTTTTGGAAAGTTACTGAGAGTTGAGCATATAAGTGTAAAGGTTGTAAATTATTATTTTTAGGAATGAAACAAGTTAAGGAATAAGCAATAACATCTTTTAATGTTATGATTTTCTTATAGGAGGACTTGTACAAGCTTTGGATCGAAGTTGAGCATAATGCGATGGAATGAGTTATTATAAGTTGATGATGTTGTGTGTTGCTGTGTGATAATATTATTGTGTGGATGATTTTGTTGTGTTGTTAATGTTGTTTGAAATTGACTTGGTATGATACAAGTGTTATGTACTATATGTGTTATGCCTTGGTTGATATTGTGCTCTGTGTAAGAGAATGTGTGTGATTGTTGTGTTATTACTTTGTGAAATGGTAAAGGCAATGTTCTGGGTAAATAAGAAACTTAAGGAAAAGATTGTTATGTGTATATTGCCTTAAAAACATATTTGAATATGTATTTTCGAGAGTCAACACGGCCCCCATACTGATCAGTACGTCCTCGTGCTGCCACTAATTTTAACAGCACGCTTCGTGCTTATGAGAAATCTGGAAAAATAGGATGAGCACGACCTCGTGTTCTATAAGGCACGACCCATGCCAAGTACAATTAAGTGATGAGCACTACCTCATGTTCATCTGGCACGACCCGTGCTCAATGGACAAATTCCCCTGCACAGCATATAAACAGAGATTTATATACAAAATGGATTAGAGATAAATAGGGATGTTACCCTATTACATAATGTACTTAAATTGTAATAAAGCACTTATTGAGTATTTTGAAATACTCACATCTGTGTTATTGTTTATAATGTTGTACAGATCATAGGTAGCTGCTATTGGACCAGAGAGCTGCAGTGATCATCCACTTGAGCGATATCGTCAGAGGTTGAGCTTTAGATTTTATATTTTGAAAGTTTGATTTTGTACATGTGTTGTATATATATATATATGTATATACATGCATTATGAGTTTGAATTTGTTTTCAAACTATCAACAGCTTTTGCAAAATTTTGTTTATTTTGGAAAATGTTTAGGCTGAGTTTTTATGAAAATGTATGTATTTATATTTATCTCTCCTCTATATGTATTTAAATATTATATTATTTACGAATTGAATTAATTATTTGGATAAATGGTTTTAAAATTTGAGCTTCACACATGTCATCTATAATGGAATCATTATGGTTTTCTCTGTAGTTAACTATTTATTTTCTATCTTTTCTGTTATTTTTCCTGTAGTCATGAACTAAATCTCTTAGACACTTAGGTTGAGATGAACAATTGTTTGTTTAATTAGATTTTGGATTTTTAGTTTTTATTGTTGAGTTGTTTATTGGTTGAGATTTAATTATGACTTATTTTTGCCATTGTTGATTCCTTGAACGTGTGCTTGTAATTAACATATTGATTTGTATAGGGATAATCGAGAGATCGAATATACAATAGATCACTAATAATTAAAAGGATTTGAATGCAAATCTAGAGATAGATCGATATAAATCCTTCGGATAAAGGTCAAACTTAATAGAGTAATTCACTAATGCAGTATTAATTAATTTAATTTGGAAAGAGATTTTAGGTTAAGTTAGTTAATATTAGACGTTAATTACCTCGAGAGGGGGTCAATTGATAGTAAACAATAATCTAATTTCAATTGATAGTAAACAACTTTAGGGATTCGAGATCTAAGTGTTACCTTTAGTAATTGTTTTTAATCTCTCAAGTTTTTATTTTTGTTAATTTAATTTTGAGCTTAATTAATAATTTAGTTCTTTTAATTTATTTTCACTCTATTTGGTAGGCTAAATAATAATTAATAGTAAGTAACTAGTAATCTATCTCAGTGGGATCGACACTTGGGGCTCTTAAAGTCGATTACTGTACTGATAGATATACTTGCCTGTTGGTAACGTAGGTAGATGACCATCAGTGTCTTTTATTTTATAATAATCTGAATGATGTGTGTTTGATATAACATAAGAAATTATGTAAGTTATTGAATAAAGTCTATTTTGTTATTTAAAAAAATCTTTTTCTTTTAAAGTCTTGAATAAGACTTGAAGTTTTATCAAAACCTATATCTTGGAGATGATAAGAAATCCTTGGATATACATTAAATTTTATTTTTTTATATTGTAGATTTCCTCGAAGAATTCCTAAACAAACTTCTTCTCTATTTAGTATTCTATTATCCATAATTGTTCAATTGGAGTGTTTAATTATTTGTATTGGTTCAATATGTACCCATCCTAATGTATTACAAATTTCTGATTTAATTTTTATAATTTATCATAAATATCCTTTTCTGCCAATAAAGAAATCATAACTTTGTTAGAAGTTATTGATATATCTAATATTCTTTCGTGTATATTTAATCAATAAAACAAATTATGCTTTCTTGATTCAATTCTAATTTTTTTAAAAGTGCTAAGTTTAAATTCTGAGTAATTTAATAATGAAAATTTTTTATTTTGTATTTGTCATAATTTTTTATTATCTGTTAAAACTATTTATATATAGTCTCACATTTGTTCTATTTGGTTGTCTATTATTAATTCTTAATTACTTGCTTCAATAAGTTTTGTTTTAATCTTTTTTTGATGATGTTTATTCTATATCAGTTAATATAAATATACTTTCATCTAAATCTCTATTGAAATCATATAATTTAATAAAATATATATGATTAATGATTTCTTCAATGTCATTATCAATTTCAATTTTCTTTTTAATTTTCTCAAATTTCTTTGGGCATCTATTTGCATAATGTCTTATTTCTCTACAATAACAACATCTACATTCTTTAGGATTTATTTTTATTTGTCTATAAGTAGGGTTTTTTTTTATTTTCTTATATCCTTTGTGTTTATAGTATATTGATTTTCTTTTTTTAAAATATAATCTTTTTTGTATATATATTTTTTTCTATTTGTATCTTCTTTTTATTTTTTGTATAATAATGAGAACTATCACAACCTATCATTATTGATATTTTAGGTTTATCACAACATAAAGAAATTCTTTTCTTTAAACTTTTTGAAGATTTAGCTAATATTTGCATCAGCACACTAGTAACTTAATTTTTCCTTACAATGTGCTATTCTTTTTCCTAAAGTACCTAAACATCCTGAATTATATGTTTCTATCAATTTTATTCTCTAAAGATCTACTGTCTTTGTAAAAAATAATAGTAAATAATTATTAGTATCTAAGACTTGATTAAACATATGATAATAATAGTCTTGAAAGACACAAATATATCTTTCAATTTCACACATGTCACATAATTGTAATCTCATAAGTGCAGTGAAATATTTAATAATTGTTATAGAATCTTTATATATTTTCCTACTCCATGAAATTCTAATCTAAACGTTTTTACTATTTGTGTTATCATATTATTAATATCACTGTCAAAATATATTTCTAATTTAGTATTTGCATTTTTATTGTTCCAAAATCTTTTTATTCTTAATATTAACTATTTGTGTTATCATAATTGTAATCTCATAAGTGCAGTGAAATATTTTTATTCTTAATATTAACTATTCTTGATTAAACATTTGATTTTCCTATTGTTCCAAAATCTTTTAGCAATATTAACTAAAGCTTTATTATATTACATAAATGGTGTAAAATTTCAATACTGCTACTTGAGAAAAGCAAAAAACCAGATAAAGTCTACCCAAAGACCTTCATTTAGCATACGAGTGCATTATTTATTTATGTGCATATTGGTATGTCATTAATTGGCATTTAAAATAAAAGAAAAGTAAATGAAAATGCAGAAATTAATTAAAGAAAAACTTAAGGGTTAAATTAAAAGCGAAAAGGACGAAATGGTAAAGTATAACATTTTTCTTTATAAAAAGAAAACTCCCAGCAAATTTCTATCACTCTAAAACACTTTTAAATACATCCTAACTTTATAAACCCTCTCCTTTTTGTTCCATCAATGCATTAAAAGAATTTGAGGTGATTTGACTTAAAAAACTTCGGGTTATTCTTGTCCAATCTTGTTCTAGTAATTTTCCATGTTTCTAAGCTGTAAGTTTTGAATTTTTAAAATTACTTCACGAGTGATTCTTTCTTTGAAATTTTTATTTAATTCACTTAAGTTTGTCTCAAAATCTGCAAAAATAATTACTAGCATATTTGAAATTTGAAATAGGAGAAATAATTTTTGAGATTTTAATGCCATGTTTTTGTAATAAAAAATTTTATTCTTAGTATATTAGATGTTCTTTATGTATGATGAATTAGAATACAAGGCATACTAACATAGAAACTAGAAGGCAATGAAATTCACAAGAATGATATAACATGTTTTTGTAGTTTAGGATATACGCTCGAAATGATAAAATTTGACATAAAACAAAAGACAGAATCAGTTAATGTTTTGGACTGACTTTTGAGAATTTTTATAATTTGTATAGATTGATTCTTGTGAGCATTCTAGGAAATTATTGAGGTGTATATTAACCAGTAAAAATATGTCAAAATATTAAAATTAACATTAAGTATGATTTTTCAAATTTACAATGAAATAGGACAGAAATTGACTAAAACTAGCATCCAAATTTGACATACTTAAAAGTGGGTGTTAAACACAAAATTTAATGGCAATCAGACAATAAATGGTTAAATCATAAAAAGTTTTTAATTATAATGATTTTTAATAGTTAATTACAATAGATTAATAAGAATTTTATTATTAATTAATATAATTATGACATAGGCAAAGTGTGGTGTTTTAGATGGATCTTCAACTTGTGGCTCTAATTACTGTAGGTTTGACTTTTGAGCTCTTCACTCTGACCTATTGGTCTTTACACTCATTGAGCTTATTTACAATCTTCATTCTAATTTATATACTAATCAATTTAAAATGAAAACTTTACGACAATCCAATATTGACATGGAGACCAAATTAAAATACGAATCTTAGGCTCATGAATGCATCATGAAATTTCATTCATTCAAAATAAAAATTGCATATCATAAAATTCTCATTCATGCTTATACAAAAGTTCAATTTTATGATTGATATGCCTGACCTATTAAGAAAATTCTGCTTTGGATTAACTAAAAAAACCTTGGGATATGGTAACTACATCGCATATTCAAGTTTGACTTTTTTATAAATAACAGTTTTTGAAACTGTTGTGGCCTCAAATCTGCAACCACAATAAGTGTAGATAAGCTTGATCACGAGTCCGATCACGTGCACTCCAAAACCTACAAAATAAGATGAAAATGAGGCCGATTGGTCCTCCGGGGACTCTCCGACGCTCAAGTCAGTAGAAATTCCGACAGAGCTTTTGATAGAGTAAGAGTGAGTAAGAGAAAATTCTCCCTCAAATGAATAGAGCATACCTACTTTTATAGGCTAGTAGAGGGACAGTAATGTAATTAAGCATATAAACATAATTAATAAGAAATAATTTTAATTAATGATTTTATCTATAAAATTATTAAATTGTATGGTGGGCTTAGTGAACTCTGGGACTTGTCATATGAATAGCTCCCCACTCTTATTTTAGAATTTTTTTGAAATAAGATTATAATAAATGATTGTATTTTTGTTAGTTTTATTGAGCTTAACGAATTTTTGGGTCTTTATATTGTGATATAATATATTAAATAATAGCTTATTCAAAATATTATAAGAAAGAAATAAATGTTTGTTGCATGAAATAATATAGCATAATATTAAAGAACATATACATTTAAAAATCTATTTTAGAAAGAAAAAAACGTGTGAACATATTTGGCTTAAAAAAAAGAAAAATTTGACATGTTTTATTATTGTTATTCATTTTTTCATTTCTTTAATTAGTTTCCTAAATAGCCCAAAATCAATATTTTTACGTAGATCTTTTTCTCCACACAATTATTGATTATTAAGATTTAAATTCATCCTTAGAGTAGGAAAAATGTGGTTTGCATAATTTCAATTTATCAAAATATCCAAAAGTCTCACAAGTTATTACAGAATATATTCTTGTTGTATTGAATACATGATAAAAATCATATCGTGATAATATATGATACTGAATATTTGATGAATATTTTTATTCCTTTTTTAACTTTTTGAATCACTATTATGATTATAGCATTTTTAGTTTAGTTCTCATTTTGATTGTTTCGGAATTTTGACATTAATGTCTTCGATATTCAATCAATTTGTAGAGCTCCATTTGATCGATTCGGAATTTTGAGATTAATATCTTCGAGATTCAATCAATTTGTAAGTTTTCATTTGATTGGTTCGGAATTTTGAGATTAATATCTTTGAGATTCAATCAATTTGTATACCTCTTTTTTTTTTCTATTCACGTGTAGAGTAGAAAAAAGATTCATTCAATAATAAAGGCATGTAAGTCATTCCATTTTTTTGGATGTTCATGACCAACCCACCAAAATTCACGCGTGGAACACCACAAGATTTTGGTCTGTCGGGGCTATATTGTCTCAGAGATTGAGGTATTATGTCCTCAACCACTCCAAGCTTCGGATTTGGCAGGTAATTATAATCATTTAACACTTTTGCACGGTCATCATTTAGTTCTTTTTTTTTTTTTTTGAACAAAGTCATCATTTAGTTCTTGGTAACATAATTGCTTGATTTATTCTCAATTTTGATAGCAATTTGTGGAGTACAGCAAGATGGTGTACTTGGATGGCGATTTCAAGTGTTTGACAACATAAACCACTTGTTTGATTTGCAAGATGGGTACTTCTATGCTATGATGGACTATTTCTGTGAGAAAACATGGAGTCTTAGTCTTCAATACTAGATTGGATATTGCCAACAGCAAACAAACATAGTTACTCTTTACATATTCGATCTTCATCATCAGAGCATTTATCTATAAAATTCAGTCTATTAATTAAGTTTTTTTTAATTCATTTTCTAGTTGGGATCTTCCAAGATATTTTAAATACCTAAGCTCTAAGTTTTGCAAATTGTAAACGCTGCTTTGGATATACATTATTTCATTATTATTACTTTCTTTTTAATGTGTTGGTCATTTTTGCTCTCCAATCACTTTATGAAAGAACAATTTTAAATGAAGTGATTTTTAACAATGATATCTATGTGGAAGATTAGGGGATAACTTATTAGAGTTATTAAGACCGTTTATTCTAATATGCAACTTTCACACCATAATTATTATATTGAACACTTCCAAATGCATTACCATATTTTTAAAGTTTTTTTTAACAACAGAATTATTTGAGCATGAAAAGGGGTGCTGATAATTTGATATTACCTTGAGATTATATAGAATTCATTACATTGTTTAGTATATATTTTTATTTTTATTATATTTATCCAAAAAAATCATACATTTGTGTTTTGTAGATTATGTGTCTTTTAAAATATGTTGTTGTGCTACAAATATTATTATCATTTCTTAGGTGAAATTATTATTAGGGAGATAATATTATTTTAATTTTAAATTAGGACATTTTCACTATATTTTTGTACGAGTTAGTAATTATTGCTCCCCAATCACTTTATAAAAGAGTAATTTAAAATAAAGTGATTTTTTAATGATAATATTTTACTGTTCTGTGACGCCAATTTTACAACCTTTCATTTTAAAATAAATTCGGTTTTCGCACTATATTTTTTTTTTCCTTTTTAAAACGTAAGTTGTAGAATATAAAATTAGAGTAAACCATACACAAATATCTTTTCAAATGCAGAAACTGGAAAAACATTTAGAATGCTGAGTTAATAAAAATCATCTATACTAAAGTATGTATAGATACATAATCATCCACAATACACAAATCATCTCTTAAACAACCAAGAGCCAACCTTCAGTATCACACCACTAGCCTCGCGGATCACGTCGTCCTGTCCCTGATACCTGTCGATCTGCGCGCATTTACCAAGCAGAATAAAAGGTGAGTATAAAATACTCAGTAAGCGACCCTTATTTTTATTGTGCCAGATGCGCAGGGGAAACCTCGGCCCTCCCGGCCTAAACCTCCTCCGATTTCACTATAGATTAGGTATATTAGTTAACACACAAGGCAAACAATTCAACACAGCTTTTTAGTGGTCTTTTGTATGCCGAAATAGGCGACTCAAACTAGCTCATTTGTTTTCTTTTATAAGCCAGAACAGTATTCACAAATATCACATAAGATTTATAACATACAGACGATCATACCATTCTCCTCTAATCATAAACATCTTTAGAAATTCTACGTCCATTTGACATGTGATTAATATACACATTTAGCAGTTTAGTTCATTATCTTATTCATAATCTTTGATA